>VYZX01005507.1:7562-97554 GCA_013401335.1 Brachypteracias leptosomus
ATTGCAGTGATCTATCACCCTCATGTTAAAGAACTTTTTTCTAATATCCAGCCTAAATCTATCCTTTCCTACCTTGAAACCATTACTCCTAGTCCTATCATTGCAAATCCTTTTGAATAGACCTTCCCCTGCCTTCCTGTAGGCCCCTTTCAAGTACTGGAAGGTCACTATAAGGTCAATCTCATGGAAGAGGTTCTTTCAGAGGTAGTTAGGGAACGGAAGTGGTGCTTTAAAAATTGTAATACTCATTTATGAGAGAAACAAGAAAAGCTCCACAGACATGGGCATGTGGGAGCAGTCAAGATCGTCTCTGCAGGATGGATGGGTTCATGAAAAACTAAAAGTGTAGCAAATGGAAGGGGTGAGTGAATTAGAGCTTCTTTGAATGAAAATCTGGTGGTTGTCAACGTTTTATACACACCATTCCTGCACTCCTCACAAGTGACTCATCTTTTCCATTCAGAAAATACTGCATGCAAAACTTACACTATCCTTATAAAATGTCTGATATAAATTCAACCTACCTCAGTTGGAAAAAATAAAGAAATTGTGAAGACATCCCAAAAAGTTAAGACAGGCCCACTAAGTGAGTGTAAGGAATAAATCCAGTTACTCTATTTTTGAACTTGAATTACAAGTATTCCCATGGCAAGGAAACAGTCATAGTATGATTATGTAGGTTTGTATGAAAACATAGCCATTGTATTATAAAAAGTTCTTTCCTTATTTAAAGAGAACTAGCATATCTGTGTGTTTTCTTTTATGCAAACCCTACTGTAGTAGAGCAGAATAACAAAAAGACTTGAGAGGGAAAACTCAAACTGTACTACGCCACATATTTCACAAAGCTCTTGTCATGTTGGAAGAACTTAACATACAGCTGACAATAAATACAACAATGGTCTTCAGTCAGAACAAAGACCAAGGTTCTGACTTCTTTATCATCATAGGTCTTATATTATACTAAAAACATTCTCTTGATAGTTGTACCATCCTATTTTCTCTTTGGGAACTCACTAGAGGGCATCATCACCTACTCAATCTTGCCTGCAGACCTAGTTGAACATTCATACCCTACCCTCTAGAAGCTCATCAGGGAATAGGATGGGTGCACTTAAGCTGTTGTCTGTGGGATTGCCCTCTGCAGAGCTCTGAAAACTCAGCTTTCCAGTTATTTCCACAGCCCTAACAGAGTGGGACCTACAGGGCGGGTCTCACAGTGGAGAGAATTGAGGCTTTCAGGACTCTTTAGCATTCAGCACACACACCAGAGGAGCCTGGAGCACTCAAACTCTGGTTAGAGCTATCATCTGCTTCACAACCACACCTGCTCGTCAGCTCTCTCTCAACTATCTCTTAAAAATGGGTCTACAAAACAGAGATGTCCATCAGCTGCCTAATACTCTCACTTCTTTGTAGAGTTATCTGTAAAAGGGCTCACATAGTGAGTTTTCCAAAGTGCTGAATAGACCATGAGGGGATGATTAGCTTTCTTAGATTGAGGACAGGAATCATCACCCACAGAGTCATCATAAATGTGTCTATTATGCAGCACTGATACAACCCAGGTCCCATTGTTACACTAGTGCTCTTAAAGTGAGCATGTCAGTGAAAAGATGTGGGTGTTACAAGAACTACAAACACAGAGGAGAAGGTCCAGCCACTAACTCAAGCATTTGCTCAGAGCTGCTTTATTCCCATTCTTTATTTATCCCTTTCTCTCTTGCTTCTTGTGCATCCTAAAAAGTCCCAGGTGAGCCATCTTCAACCTGGTACTCATTGCCATGAACAAAACCCCCACTGTCCCAGGATTCCTTAATAACATCACTGCTTGGACAGCCTTGCAGGAGGTAAAGTATGCACATACAAACTCAGAACGTGAGAGCTTCTGGGCTCTCAAATCCAATTACAGACACTGATACACACATACAAATTCACATCAGGGTGAAACCCAGGTACGTGCTCCCTCCTGCATATCGCCATCGTGTCCCAGTCCCACAACCCAGCAGTGATGTGGGGGTGACAAGGCCATGGGAATTTTTGTTCCATTGTCGGTACCCAGGCATAGCACAGGGAGCACCTGCTCCTCAGCTAAATGTGGGGCAGGACAGTTTTCTCTCATGCCTCACTGCCTACATTTTCCAAATCAATTACTTCTGTGGGTGGAGAGCCGTAAGGTCTTGAGAAAGGTCTTCAGCCATCAGAGGACTTGGAAGGAAGGACATCAGGAAATGATGGAGTTCAGAGGGACCCGAATGCCACATTGGCTCATTGCCTGAAAAATACACCTATGTTTCACCAGGGTCTTCCAAGAGCAGCTTTGGACCATCTCCAAAGCCTGGAGCAGTGCAAAAAGCACCTGAAGTTCCAGTGTTGGAAACACCTGTTATACAAGAAACAGGTCTACAGGTCATAAAGAGTTTGTGGCATTTCTATTTTTACCCGGGATTTTCCCTTCAAAGTGTGGGTACATGGAGCAGTTCTATCCAGACTGACTCCCAAGTGTGCGCTTCGGTTTGGAGGCAATAAATAAGCAGTAGGTGTATATCACCCAAGCTCTGCATTATTAGCTCTGATATACCTGGTATAATGTGCAAGAAAGCAGCTTTATCAACTCATTAGCAAAATAGATTGAATATTTGAAACACAACAGGAACTGAAGGAGGGGAGCTGGAGGGGACATTGATATTTATCATTAAAAAGGTGGAGGAGCAATGCTATAAAAGACAGGTAAGGTAAGTAAATAGGTAGGAAAGAGAAAGAAGGGGAAAACATTGAACGAGATTCCTGCTCATGTCAGGATGACGAGGTTGGTGACTAGGGTTTAGAAGGGGAATTGGGAAAGGGGATGGAAGGTTACTGTACATTGTTTGGATTTATGGAGGAGGGTGCTTAGGAATAGAACTAGGGAAGTAGGGGTAGAATGGGATTTTGTTGCAGTTTGATATGATGCCAAGGGGATTGTTTGAGCCAGATTCATGGAGGAAGGTAAGGTGGATTGGGGTGAAGCCTGCAATTATGAATGGGAGGAGAAAGTGCAAGGTGAAGGATTTTACTGTGGGGTTGTGTACTGAGAATATTCCTTGGGCCCATTCTACTATGGTTTAGCCAATACAGGGGAAGGCTGAGAATAGGTTAGTGGTGACTGTAGCACCTCAGAATGGCATTTTCTGGATGGCAGGACATAGCCTGCAAAGGCTGTTGCTATGAGGAGAAGGATGATGGCAGTATTTCAGGTTTCTTTGTATAGGTATGATCCAAGGTAAAATACTTGTCTGATATGCAGGTAGATACAAATGGAGAAGAAGGAGGCTCCATTTGCCTGTAGGTTGTGGATTATTCTGTGCAATTGTACATTTTGGCATGTATAGGTGATGGATGTGTCTAGGCTAGGGATGTGTCTGCAGTATACTGCATGGCTAGTAGTAGACTGGTAAGGATTTGTGTCACTAGGCAGATATCTAGAAGGGATCCAAAGTTTCATCAGGCAGAGGCATTGGGGACAGTGGGAAGGTTGATTAAGGAGTTATTGATTATTTTTAGAAGTGGGTGGGATTTTCAGAGGTTAGGGGTTCTATGTTTTCCTAAAATGACAATGAAGAAGGGTAGGGCAAAAGACCCTAGGGAGGTTTTGATTAGTCCATAGTGAAGGGTGGTTGAGGTTTTGGCTGCTATGATTTGAAAGTCAGCAAGTCCTCCTCGTCCTGTTTTTTTATATCATGATAAGTTGATTAGGTGAGAGGCAATTTTTTGACCGTTGTTTAGGGATTTTGTGGAGCTGATACGATGAACCAGGGGACTGAAGTATCCCAGTGTGGAGAAGCTTTGGTAGGTATTTTGTTTTGGTTGGGTTAGGTTGTGAGTTATGATTGAGAGATCCAGGTCTAGAGTGATGCCTAGCATAGTAATGATGGCTGCAGTTTTTGTGTGCATGGGTATAGTTATTGGGGGGGGGTGTTGTGGGAATGACCCTTTAGGGGTAATATATTCAGATTGGAGCACAAATGATCTTGTTACCTGCACAGTCTGAGGCTTGGAAAAGATGACGACGCATTTGCGTTAGAAAAATCAAAGTAGTGGAATCAAGTGGGGCCATAAGTTTTAACAACTTGGGCATCAGAAACTCCAAACCTGGTTAAAAACCTCTGTGAAAATTTCATGAAACTTTCAGTGATGAAAATTATCGATGTGTTCCTCAAACACTGAGAAAAATTAATTTTAGTGCAAAAACTTGCTTTTTTGTATATATACTGAGCAACGAAGGTTTCCTTGAACTGGGAAGAAAGTCTCCTATCTTTCTACGTACATACAATGGGAGGATACTTGGTGATTATTATTCACTAAACCTCCCTTACTAGGCCAAGGTACAGTCTGAGTCACACTAACAGAAACTCATCCATTCCCAGGTCTACAGTGCTTACTCACAAGCCAGCATTTAGATATGCAAATAACAACATATTGTTATCAGCAGGTTGTCCAATAATATTTCCTTTGTTTCATCAAAAAGGCGTATCCATTTTGTACAGTTGGCAGTGAACATGCAAGGAGGAATTTGAAAAAGCAAGACCAGCCAGAACAGCAGCCTCTGCCAGTCTGATTGCAGGCATCACCGATGTCAGATCAGAGTCTTAGGGTGCTAATGACTTGTTGATGCACTTGACATTATGAAGTTATCCCTTAGCAGATATTTTCACACTAGGTATTGTTTTTACAGATGTTGCCATATNTACTGCATGGCTAGTAGTAGACTGGTAAGGATTTGTGTCACTAGGCAGATATCTAGAAGGGATCCAAAGTTTCATCAGGCAGAGGCATTGGGGACAGTGGGAAGGTTGATTAAGGAGTTATTGATTATTTTTAGAAGTGGGTGGGATTTTCAGAGGTTAGGGGTTCTATGTTTTCCTAAAATGACAATGAAGAAGGGTAGGGCAAAAGACCCTAGGGAGGTTTTGATTAGTCCATAGTGAAGGGTGGTTGAGGTTTTGGCTGCTATGATTTGAAAGTCAGCAAGTCCTCCTCGTCCTGTTTTTTTATATCATGATAAGTTGATTAGGTGAGAGGCAATTTTTTGACCGTTGTTTAGGGATTTTGTGGAGCTGATACGATGAACCAGGGGACTGAAGTATCCCAGTGTGGAGAAGCTTTGGTAGGTATTTTGTTTTGGTTGGGTTAGGTTGTGAGTTATGATTGAGAGATCCAGGTCTAGAGTGATGCCTAGCATAGTAATGATGGCTGCAGTTTTTGTGTGCATGGGTATAGTTATTGGGGGGGGGTGTTGTGGGAATGACCCTTTAGGGGTAATATATTCAGATTGGAGCACAAATGATCTTGTTACCTGCACAGTCTGAGGCTTGGAAAAGATGACGACGCATTTGCGTTAGAAAAATCAAAGTAGTGGAATCAAGTGGGGCCATAAGTTTTAACAACTTGGGCATCAGAAACTCCAAACCTGGTTAAAAACCTCTGTGAAAATTTCATGAAACTTTCAGTGATGAAAATTATCGATGTGTTCCTCAAACACTGAGAAAAATTAATTTTAGTGCAAAAACTTGCTTTTTTGTATATATACTGAGCAACGAAGGTTTCCTTGAACTGGGAAGAAAGTCTCCTATCTTTCTACGTACATACAATGGGAGGATACTTGGTGATTATTATTCACTAAACCTCCCTTACTAGGCCAAGGTACAGTCTGAGTCACACTAACAGAAACTCATCCATTCCCAGGTCTACAGTGCTTACTCACAAGCCAGCATTTAGATATGCAAATAACAACATATTGTTATCAGCAGGTTGTCCAATAATATTTCCTTTGTTTCATCAAAAAGGCGTATCCATTTTGTACAGTTGGCAGTGAACATGCAAGGAGGAATTTGAAAAAGCAAGACCAGCCAGAACAGCAGCCTCTGCCAGTCTGATTGCAGGCATCACCGATGTCAGATCAGAGTCTTAGGGTGCTAATGACTTGTTGATGCACTTGACATTATGAAGTTATCCCTTAGCAGATATTTTCACACTAGGTATTGTTTTTACAGATGTTGCCATATTAGTGACAAGCTGGAAGTTTCAAGGGAAAATTTTGAAAACAAAATGAAAGCTCAAGGGGACAAGGAAGAAGTGGGAGTGAAAGCTTGTCTGAATCCTTAGTCCAAAACACAGAAATGTGAAATACCTTATCCTTGGTCACAAGCCTCTTTGTTACAGAATCAGAAATATAGGACTTCTGGCATCATCTTCTCAGCTACAGTAATTTGTTTATATTCATGTATATATGTATATGAATATATAAAGATACAGACTTCCTCAAGCAGGTCCAGAGGAGGGCCAAAAAGACGATTGGGGGCTGACATAGTTGGAGTTATTTATTCTGGAGGAGGCAAGGCTCCAGGGAGACCTTACAGCGGCCTTCCAGTATTTAAAGGGGAACAATGATGANATACACATACATATAATCAGCTATAGTCCTTGAACACAAGTTAAGACATATTAAAAAAAAAAAAAAAAAGGAGAGAATTTGAAGTAATAGATCTAACTAACTTATCATCCTGAAACAATCTGGTTAGTTTATCTTCTTTGGGTTTTGTCTGTCTTTTCTTTGGAGACTTGAAAGACAATTTTTAGAGCCTAATTAACTTTTTGTATGAAGATGCACCCCTTTCATTTTCATTGAAGAATTAATCACATTTAACCTGCAGGCACTAGCCATTATAACAAATCTGTCTGTCCACTGTGACACATAGATTATGAGAAAATAAATGGAAAGTGACATTCGCATTAGCCTGAGAGTGTTTTTGGCAGTCATCGACCGACTTTTCTAGTTACTATGACTTTAACCTATCATCGCTTTTTCATTACAACTACCCAGTTGAGTAGGTTAGGTTGCCAAGTGGTTTTTCCAGGCATTATTGGACTAGATGATCTTTTGAGGTCCCTTCCAATCCCTGACTTTCTGTGATTCTGTGATTCTGTGATTATGACAACAATGTTGTTTGTGTTTGAAGTTATTGAACCCCTCCCGAGCTACAGACTGGCTGTGTGGAGCAGTTTTAGAGTCAAAGCTCTTTAGGCACAGAAGAGTGCAGATCCCATTGCAAACAGGGGGAAGAATTCATTGACATGTTTTGGGCTGCATATCCAAGGAAGTTTGTTCCAATAGTGAAGGTGCTGGAAAAGATGGCATTTTCACAAGGGACTTTGCATAAAACAAAAATGTGTGTACCTATATGAAAAGGCAACTGAGTAAGAAAACCAATACAGCAAAAAATGTTTAAGAAAAAGCAGAGGGAAAAAGAATGAGTTCTGTCTAAATAAAAGGATTAAGAAGTATGAAAAAGGTTTCTGTAGACATGCCAAAAAAGGAGACATACAGTCGTGTTTTGCACTTCAGCCAGAAGTGCAATGAAAACTTTACAGAATATAGGCAGAAATAGGGCTGCTTTGGAAAGCATGTTTGCTAGGGTGATATATATCAGCTAAATAAAGGTAATTAAAGATATAAAGGACTGAAGCAGTAAAACCAGGACTGAGCTATTTAACCAAGCATGACAGCTTTGCATGACGGATTATTCATGGACTACTCCTAGGTAGTTAAGAAATATAAAATGTGATTCATAACCTCTAAAAGGAAAACAAGCTAGTTATTGAGAATTGTAACTTTATGATGCTACTAAAAGTATAAATATTTGAATTCCTTTCTTAAAACTTTCTTAAAAACAGGAGTAAATACACCCATTCATATAATGCACATATATGTATATAGATTTCCTAGCTGGTAGTTAGAAAGTAGGCACTGATGTATACAACATAAATGCATATTCCAAAAGCATTACATGGTTAGTTATCATATCTACCAAATTATTACCATGTATTTTTATGGAGATCAACTCTATCAACTAAGGACTGCTAAATTTGCACACCTTTAAAAAATGATCCACAAAATTATCCTCTGATCGGGCTGAAAGCTCCTCTTCACAGGTACATCATGGAGTTCTACACTAAATTATGACGGTAGAGTCTTTTCACAAGTCTTCATTAACTCTTCACACGCAGTAATTGGAGTTCATTTCCTCCATCAGCTGCTAACACTGACTGTACTACAGGCCTATATATGTGGAGTGGTTCATATGAGACCCACTACAACCCTATGAATTACCAGCACCTAGGAACTCCCTAGCTACAGCTCATAATTTAGTAATGAATCAAATATATATAGTTCTGTAAAAGAATCTGTTAATGAAAAAAGCTGAAAGTAATTCCTGTTTATTCATTGGGGCATAACAGCAAGAAGAGAGATAAGTGTTCATTTCAATGTGGTTTGGGGGTTTTGTTCAATCTTTTATTTTCTTTCTTTCTCCTACCTATTCTGCTTCTAAGTATGATTATTTCTTTTGGTTTGTTTGGTTGTCGGTTGGGGTTTTTTTTTGCACTGATGAGGTACACTATGTCAATATACATTATTATTAAAAGTCATGCCATTATGGGCATGCTTTATTATGAGCCTGCTTTAAGGTAAACATAAAGCAAACACCAAGGAATTGCTATCAAAGGTAGTTACCATAAGATAATGTTCCTTGACCATTTAATGTTGTAATTGGATATTGCTACAGTTGCCAGTGTATTTGTAGTTGAGCTATTCAGGTATTATGTGGAAGTAATTTTCCTGGAATGTCCAACTGAATCAAACACTAAATTTCACAGACCAGCTTAAACACAGATATTCCAGCTTTTCTTTCAGGGTAAAATCATGACACAGTTTCTGCAGGATCTATTTTGGAATTGCTGCATCATAGTTAGGTTTTCCCACATCCTATGCTACTTCTTCTTTATTGAAGAAGAAAAAGATATTTTTTAATATATGTAAGCACAAAAACACCCAACTCTAAATGCTATCCTATTGATTTCTTTCTATAATTATTTTCCGTCTTGTTTTGCTTCGGTATTTCATGAATAATTTCTAGCAATATTTCTGGCATTCCTAGATTTGTTTTGATTGCAACTACGAAGATCCTTGGGACAAACCAAAGTTTGTATTTAAAAATCCTTTGTGTCACATGAACATAGAAATTACTTTTAAAAATGCAGTGGCCCTTTATATGGTTGTTGCTATATCTGACCCCACTGCAGCCTTGCTTGCCTTTCTTTGCCATCAATTAACAATTACAGCTAAAGGAAAAGGACAGAGTTTGTAAGATTTCTACAGGACTTGGCAGGATTTCCTCCCTTCATCTTTTTGACACAACTTATCCACAGAGCTTAAACACAGTTTTGATCTATGTCTCTAAAGATACTAAGAGCTGTAAAACAGTGTCAGCAAAATAAAGGTAGACCTACTTCCAGTAAAACATGCATAATAATGCAAAACATAAATTAATGATATGCTCATAGCATTAGATATGGAAGTTGTCTAAGTTGCCTCTATTTATGAAGGCTTGAAACATCTAGAGACTAACATAACAAATACCAGAACTGCTAATCTCATGTTGTATTTGTTACTCAGATAACTGAACTTCCCCTGTACTGAGCGCCTGCTCTGAATTATCCTCCAAACCTGCTTTGTTTCAGGAGGCCTTTGTAATAGCAGAACAATTAGCCTCAGTGTTTACATACTACAACATTGTCAGCCCAAGAGAGGAAGATACATAATGCAAATGATGACCTGAGGACTGGGGAATTTAATAAGCAAAAATACCACATGCAAACTCTGGTGGATAGGGATTCTTCTAATATGTATGAGTGTTGGTTTCAGAGTGAGATGGAGTGATCTTGGTGGAATAAATTGTTGTGTAAGTGTGGAGCATCCCTCTTTGACCTGCTGGATTCTGACAGCCTGACTCTGAGCTGACATGCGACACTCTAACCCTGAAGCTGTTCTGTAGATACTCAGAAACACTCTGGAAGAAAGCCAATGGTCTGCATTTTAGCTGGAGTCAAGGCATTTAGACTGTATGACATACGTGCTTGCATTGCATGATATAAGGTGTTTGTGGCATCTAATAAACTCTTTGTCTTGTTCATGTGGGTTTTCACTGCTATTATTGTTGTGGTTAATAACAGTAGTGCTAATACCAGAGTAGCAACTGCCAGTCTCACTAGGGACTGGGGTTTGTGAAAAAAATAAAAATGAAAAGGCAGAATCAGTCTCAAAGAATTTATGCTAGAAATAAAATTTCAGATTGTATTTAGCTGCAGCTGAGGGGTCATGAATCACTGCCACATACTGCTATGTTTCAAGGCAGAGTAACATAAATTAAAAGCAAAAGAGCAATTTGTGTGCATTTATCAGCCTAGAGAGCGTCAGAAGCTGATATTCTGCCTCGTCGTCGCCCCCATGGCAGGGCAATAACCCCTGTCAGACAGGTGTGGCAACCCATCCTGCTGCTAATCTCTTTGATCAGCCCAGCATGAATGGGTAGAGCTCATGACTCAGAGTTCAAAGGGTGGATATGAGAGCGTTAGCTTGCTGCTACCTAGAGAAATGGAGGCAGCATTTCTCCTGTAAGCAGAACCCTTTCAGCTGCATTGGTCCTTGCTCTCCAGAGCATAGGGGCCTCCTTGGCTAGGAAGTACAAGGAGGAGAATAAATTCAGCACTGCTAGAACAGGAAGGAGTTTTACGCTTGCCAGAGGAAACAAGCCTCATGTTCTTGACTTAAAGGCCCAAAATCCAGTGCTGCAGGTTCACTAAGGGCTCAGCTGAAAAGCAGCCTTCAGTCTGGGGAGCCCAAGTGCCAGCCTGTTTTGTCACCCCTGCTTCCCTGTGACTGCAAAGCCCACTCAGATCCTGCCACTATGCTCCTACAGGCAAACTAAACCCTGTGGTCCCTGAGGCCATTGGACCCCCTCCACCTCATGCCAGGTTATCAGTAGGGAGGGGTTAGTCCTAAAACATGCTGGGAACTGCTTAAGAAAGTGGCATAACACATGCCAGGGTTGTTGTGAGAGTGTAATGGTATAAATGATCAAGCAAGGAGTGTTTCTTCATTGTTTAATTTAGCAGTTCAGATATAGCTGCAAAGGCCATAACACGCTTAGCTCCTGCCACAGCTTCCCAGAGTGACTACATCCAAGTGCCTGCTTTGTGCAGAACAGACCAAACCCACCTCTGTTATCACCCCATTAATATCAGTGGAATTATAGGAATTTGGTCAGGTCAGAGAAACGGTTCATGCGGGCTTGAACTGTCTTAATTCTTGAGACTTTACTGAAAATTGCTACTGGAAGAGAGACAGGCTCCTGTAAAATTTCTTGTCATTCTCTTTTCTAGCCCCGTTTAGATGAGCTTCCTGAAGGGCTTCCAGACAAAAATTTTTGCTTTTTTATCATTAGTGTTTTATTTCATCTTGAAATTAAAACTGAAAAGAAAAGTTAAAAAAAACCCATAAGATTTGCTTCCAGAAACAGATGAATTCATAATGCTTGAATGCATAAAGAAAGAAGAGTTTTTTTCCTTAGAATTAACTTGCCAAAATCCATTTTGCAGTGAAATTATCCTTCCTCCGATTCTGCCTTCCCTTCTTTCATTAAACTTACACTGAAATAACACTCTTAATCCCCTAGAAGCATCAATATTTTTGCTGCAAAGTGTTGCACAACTTGTGGTATGGACTAATGCCATGCATTAGCCATGAAGCAAGGTTTGACGTAGCTAAAGAACATCAAGTACAATACCACATTTTATCAAAACCAAACAGCAGAACAATGCACACAAGGCTCTTGCAAATATACCAGACCCATCAGATTTCAATCTGTTAAAGTCAATACAGAGAAGAAATATAGGGTACAGTCTGTCTTCATTAACACAGAAATAGGCCCAGTAGTTCCACTCTGGACCGTGCTCATAATCCAACAGACTTGAGAAGCAGCCTCTTATGCTGAAATATTGGGAGTTTGGAATTTAAAGATCTGTGCTTTTCTCACTGAAGTGCACAGCCCTCAGTAACGCCATGGAAGGGACTTGCTTAACTTCTTCCTCAGGCAGAAGGACCGTGTGGTGTCTTTGTTTCTTGGGAACGTTTCTCTGGAGACCTTCCGCAGGGGACTGACTTCTGTCCCCAGCTCTTCCTGCAGCTAAAAGGAAGGCATTCACACAGATAACCAGTTAGCTGGCACAGGCTTAAGGTCTGTTGTATTGCCTACTGCAGTTTAAGGAGCCCCCTCTAACGAGGAAGAAACATTAAAAAAGAATGTTGGGTGCACTCCAGGGAAAAGCTGGGGAGCAGTTGTAGAGGGTTAGGCTGAACTCAGCTGTTAGTGTCAAAGCAAGGTGGCCCACCAGCACCCCAGCCATCCCTCACCTTCCTACTGTGGGTGTCAGCATCAGGAGCACCAAGGACACCAGGAGTGCATCCTGAAGGCATGCAGCAGCACCTTGAAGATGGACCCCAGATGCAGATAGACTCCTGCACTGCTAGCTCTCTTCTTCTTCAGGCCAACACGAAACTCAGCAACAACCCCTCAGCATAACTTCATCTTTTATTCTTCACCTGTTTGTACTTCTCCACCTCAAAACAGCCAACAGGGAACACACCACTGAGAGAGAGCTCAGCAAGCTGCCCCCAACAAGAAGTTCCTCAAACTGGCCCCAACAAGAATTCTCTTCCAACAGATCAGCTTCTTCTCTCTTCTTATTGCTTCTCTCCACTAGTTCTGTTCCTGCTTCCTCTGAGACTGATCTGGTTCCTGGTTGATATATCTCCAGCCTCACCCACCACTCCAACGACAATCACCTGAGGGAAGGCAGGGCCTTACACAGGTGGGCCAGGTTCTGCCTCTGGGGCCTTGGGGAACCACTTGGGGAAAAAAACACACTGCTGAGTTGTGACTCATCCACAGGTCAACTCCAACTCTGGGTCCACAGCCCAGGCCCCAGCACTTCAACCCCAGAGCTTGTAGGTCTACTGTGGTTGCGCTATGAAGGCTAATTGCCATGGCTTTTACCCCATTTCTCAAGCAGATTTGGCTGCTGGCCACACACTCCCGGTTCAAACACCACCAGTACCTGAGAAGACTAAATGAAAACTACCTCAGGTTCACCTGCATGCTCAACTGACATATTCTGTTATGACGTGGATTGTCTACATTGGCAAGTCAGGGGAGTAATGGTTCATGTGCCTTTCATTGTCCCATTACAGGGGCAAAAAGTCTGATCAGAAGCAGCAGTTTTTCTGTCAAAGTACAGGGCAGCACCATACAAAAGTCCAAACACCAGAAACAACATCACTCCTACAGCAGTGATCCACCTAGTGAAGAGATGAACCCTGCTAATTAAGGAGTTACAACAACCCTGGGCAGTAAGCGTAAAACCACCTGGGATGCATTTGTGCTGTACTGGACACTGTGCACAGGCAGTTCAGCAAAGGGGCTATGCTAATTTTGTGGCCAGCCTGCTTCCAGCACCCAGCCAGGCTGCTCATGATGTCCTAGGGCCCTGCTGCACTGCAATCCAGCCCTGAACCGCACCCGAGGTGAACCTGCTGGCTCTGACACAGGGGCCTCGCACACCACAATGCTTTTCTTAAAAACACACCTCTTACCAGCATCACCAGGTTCCTCGCTCACTTTTTCTGCTTATTTTCAGGGGAGATGTATGGGGTGCATGTTGCAGAGGGGCCTGACTGCACTACATAACCAAGCACTGCCCACACTGGGCTATGTTTCCCTTTGCTGGAAACCACAGGGTTTGGGTCATGTTCCATCTTTGGAACGTCTAAAGCCCTGTCTTCATGGTTTGCTTTCTGATTCATGCCTCCAGTGCAGGGCCTACAGGAAGGAAGGATGGAAGAAAAAAGTATTGACTCCCGAGACTGGAGCCCAAATAACATAACCCACCATTGATACGTTTAACAGAAAAAAATAGATAAATCCTTGATTGGTATGTTAAACACATGGTGACTGGAAAAGCTGAACAGAGAGTGAGGTGCTAAAGTGAAGATAAAGGAGAAAGCACACGCTACTGAAACTCATGCTATGAATGGTTTACAATAGATCCAAGGTTTTGTTTGGTGCAGTAAGTATCCTAATTTAGACACCAATCCAAATACAAGATACATGAAAATCTGGCAAAAGGAGCCTTCCAGTGTTCCTGACTTCAAAGAGTTTCGAAGTTACACTGCAGGAGTGATTTTCCCCACCATATTATCTCTTCCAATCATGACTGAAGCCAGATAGCACAAAAGGAGATTATACATTTTTTTAAAAGGAAGAGTTTTTAAACCTGTACTGCATTTGTTATGGGCAAAGACCTAGTCTCCCTAAACTGATTTGCTCTATGAAGTAACCAAAATGATTTATTTTCTCAGTTCTTGTTTTAGAGGGCAGGTAATGGACATTTTGTTATTTCATTAAAGAAGAAATATACAAAGACCAAAGGTTGATCTGATTTATGGTTGAGCTGTCTGGTATATGTTATGACTTGGGTTTACATTAAGCCATTGTGGCTTAGAGTAAATTAAACAGAGGTCATGAGCGGAAAATGTTTAAAAGATCATTACATAACTGAATAAATGGGCTGAAAGTGTTGTCTGCATGCCTCTCCCACATACATTAACTGAAGATGATGGCTTCATCTGAGATGAATCTTACTGTTGCCTCTATACATATTGTCAGGCTACAGTAAATACTACAAATCATATCATCTTTTGTTTTCTTTTCTTTTTTTTAAAGAAGAGTGAGGGAAAACAAATACAATCAGATAAACTGACTCCTTTTGCAACTTCACCATCTCACTAAGTTTGCTCTAGCATCATCATATGTAACATAAAGAGACAAGAACACAGATATAAAGAAAATTACCTCCTTTTTACAGAAACTAGAGGGGATAGTTATTAGAAGGCAAAGGTTTACTACTGTGGTGGGTTTACCCTGGCTGGGTGCCCGGTGCCCACCCCTAGTCCCTCTATCACTCCCCCCCCCCACAACCCAAACCTTCGTCAGCAAGGCAAGTGGGGAGAGAGTAAGATGGAAAAGAAGAACCCGTGGGTTATGATAAGAAGCAGTTTTAATAAACAGCAGAGAAAACAAGGTCGCACGAGTGCGAAGCAAAAGCAGCAAAGCCGTTACTCTCTACTGCCCATGCGCAGGCGGTGTCGGGCCTGTCCCGGGCAGCAGGGCTCCAGAACACGTACCGGTCGCTCGGAGGACAAACGTCTTCCCCCGAATCCCCCCGTCCTCCTCCCTTTATAGTTGAGCTGACGTCATATGGTATGGAGTATCCTATTGGTCAGCTCGGGTCGGCTGTCCGGGTTGTATCCCCTCCCAGATCTTGTCCCCTCCCCCGTACCTTTGGTGCCGTGTGGGCACTGATAGTCATAACAAGGGTGTGTGTTATCAACACCCTCTGGGTCCTAGTACTGCTGCATGAGGGCTGTATGGGGAAAATCAGCTCAGACAGACCCACTACAAGTACCCAGGTGCTTGGTTTAGGACTCACACTTCAAGGTTACCACTGAGTTATGCATCAGTCACCACTAGAACAGCCAAACATTCTGCAGCTTGTGTGGAAAGAAGCACAGGGCCTTAATACAGGGGATATGTTGTTAGGTGCTCAGGGATATGGTTTAAGGGGTGGACATGGTAGTGTTGGGTTGAAGATTGGACTGGATGATTGTATAGGTCTTTTACAATCTAGACATTTCTATTATTCTATGATTGAGAAGGCAAAGCCATCAACTACACCTTCTGTGCAGTGCTCTGCCCCATCACCACTGAAAACATGTGTGACTACAGCCTGTACACCAAGAGAAACAATCACCTTGGGAAAAAACCTCAGCTATTTTTGTCTACCTAAGTCAAAAGTGACCATAGTATTGCTGAACATGCACAGGGGGAGGAAGATAATCTCGTGTGACCTACATAGACTCTGCATCACATGCTATGGTACTGGCAAGCGCCTAGCCTCCACCAGGCTCTCACTCACTCCTGGGATTTCGTTCAGAGGCATCCAAAAGGCCACAGAGATACATGTTATTCCTGGGCATCTCCCCCTACGCTTGCTTTGCCAAATCTTTCCTCCTGTCATTTAGAAAATAGTAGTTTGCTGATATTTTCTTCTGGAAACCTCCCAAATTCTTGGTCACCTGTGTTTGTTTATTATTCCATATAATGAACAGAAGTGTCTGAGATGAACAGAAACAAGCCACAGGCATGTCCTCATCCTGGTGCTACCTGCACAGCCCAGGACAGCTTCTGTCCTCCCTGTGAAAATGTGCACATCTGTCCTTGGTAAAATGCATCGTTCTCCACCAGTCAAGGCTGTGCTGTGATGACAGCTGTGAGGTGTTCAAATCCCGACTATAAGGCTCATTTCAGGATATTTGCTTTAAATTCAAGTATCAAAGCTCATTGTCTGGCAGTTCTGTGTGCCATTTTCTTGTCATTTTCTGGGATTTAAGGTTTCTCAGCCAGTTGTGATTATTGATCCTCCATGTGCCTCTACAACTTTACAACAGCAAAGTAAATCTGTCACTAGTTCATAATTAAATAAATATTTTTAAAATATTTGTATGAAGAACTTCATATGAATGCAAATAGCTGTTTGTGAAGATTTCTACAATAAGGGATTTGAAATTCCTTTTAATTATTATATTTCCTGATATCTTCATTTCACTGGCAACTCAACTGAAATCCATGCTCACATCTTAGACTTTAGGTGACTTCCCTGTAAATGCAAGGGAAAACTCTAATCAGAAGTTTCCAGTTTCTGTGCCAGAGTGAAATTATTATCTACAAAACACAGCTAAAATATTTGATATAAAAAGAGGCAATCCTATCAGTTCATGGTTTACAAATTGCTCTCCTTCCAGAGAATCAAGATGAAAATGTGTTTTTGTAACAAACTGAAAACCTTGGGTGTGTTGGATAGCTGAGCAGTGAGTAATGGGGATATGGAGTCTTTCATCTGCAGCAGTCAACTCCAATTCGCAGCCCATGTTGGGAATGACTAAAACTTCCTGCTGGTTGGTGCGAGAGCAGTGTCATTATCCCTGTTGCACCAAAGCGGTGCCTTATAGGACTGCTGTCCCCAGCACCATCTCTCCAGCCCTCCTCCTGTCTTCTGTGATGGAGGAAGGGTGAGGCAAGAGCTGATTTAAAAATGATAATGAATATCTACAGAAAAATCATAAGCAAAATTTCACCGTAGCTGTTTCTAGAAATAGAACATTTCATGCCAAAATATCATGACTGCTTCTGGTCTGGAGCAGGGTTGGACAGGGGTATTCACAAGCTGTAATTCTTTTCCCAGAATCTCAGATAGCAACTAATAGAGTCTTAAAGCTGTAAGAAAAATAATTATAAGAAGTTAATACTGCCACTTTTCCTACACTGCTGAAACCAGGAGTCTACTTGTGAAGTGAAACAGGACTGCTATGAGAAATTGTATTTTATGCTTGCTCTGCTTTCTTATATATTTTAAACACTCTTCATTTACCTTTTAGGGTTTCTGTAACATTTCTGGCAAGAGTAAACATATGCAAATAGTTTTTCTGCTCTATTTCATTCATTAGTAATATCTAACTCTGCAGGCTTGTGTATTTAATTCACATCCATAGCATAGCTTGTGGTCAAAATGCCAACTATTCTTCCACACACATTTCATTTCCCTGAATGAAATGCTGATTCAAGTGGACTTAATAAAGAAGTCATTTAAACATGAAAATTAAGCTGCTGCATGTGAGACATCTTCTCCAGTCATCTCATTACTGCATACTAATGGTGTAGTTTAATCTCTACATCTTTTGTTTGGTCTGATTAGGCACAACAGAGTTCCTATTAGGCATCAGGAAAGAGCAAGTTATGCTCAGAAGATAGCAGCATGAGGCACAATCCTTGCTTCCTGACACATCCAAATCCTGCATCATTTCACGTGCTTGAAGATGACAGTATCAGGTGCCAAGTCATTCTCGATATCCAAAATCCTTTTTGCTGTGGTCTGGCAAGTTCAGTAAAATGTTTCTGTGTTGTTAACTCTTGGGTCATCCTCTCTCTTTTGATTTTGCACTGAAATTCTCCAAACACTAAATTAAATAGAGCTTTGTCCTAAGTAGTAGGACTAACTTAGCAGTACTAAGTAAATTAGTCATTAACGCTTATCTATAGGTGGTAGAAACTGATCTGCTCTGATACCAGAGCCAGCATGTGTTTTGCATAGGTTTTGTATTCCTCCTGGAGTGCTGTGCAGAGCGTGCTGCCTGCTTGTGATGAGTGAGTTTGCTGACTCTCTCAACACAGGCGCTGCATATCCTGTGTGTCTCAAATCCAAATGCAAACACAAAAAGCTTTCATCGACTCTAGATCCTCAGATGATCAGTCTTAGTAGGCTGCAGTCTGCCTTTTGTTATTGCCTTCCTAAATATCAAGCATTACTCATTGAATAGATTGATGCCAATGTATTTTCTTTGTATCAGCTGTATTCTGCATAGCTACATCTCCTTTTCTTGTTGCTTTGTTAATATTCATATGGAAGTTCAGTGGTGGGTAAGATTTCTCAGCTCCTTTTCTCTTTAGCTACGTATTGAGAACTCTACTGAAACTAAAGAATGAAACCAGAGGATGAAATAGTGTTGCAAAAGAGATGATCTGCACGTGGTATATGAACAACAACAAAAAGCATAAACTTCTTTAACTTGTTCTGTTTCTTTTGAAACTGTTTATTCCCCATATCCACCTTCCACTGGAATCCCTTTGTACCCCAATGGTCAACAAGAAGAATGAGATTGGCTGAAAGTTTTCATCTGCCATGAAACAAAAAGTCAAATTGGCAGACTGATAAACTGTGTGGAAGGGCTTTTCTGTCAAACCAGAAATTTCTATGTCTATTTTTCAAGTTTTGTCACTTTTTAATTATTATTTTGCTAAAATCTTGCACATTTACCACAATCCATTTTGCTCAGACTGACAACTTTTCATATAATTATTTTTTAAAATAAAATTCATTCCATTAGAAAAGAGAGTACCTTCACCTGGCAGTTTAGTGCTACATGACAGCTAAATGAAAAGAAAGAGCAATCTCTGCACAGGGCAGTGTCTGTATCTGGCAGATGTTTTTATATTCAGCATCTCTCTGTTTCTATGACTTTGAGGAAATTGCTTTAGCTCAAGTCGACATAGGTACGTAAGTATCTCAAAAACACCAAATAGATCTTGACTTTATTTTCTGTGTGTGAAATGACGTATAAAAAGAGGATCATTGTACTTCTATTTCTAACAGCAATATTTTGAGGACAAGATTGAAAGGTGTTTTAGGATACTGCACTAGGATAGGCTATATAACTGTTACATGCATAGAGGAAATTTTTTGTCTTATCTTTTTGTAGATAGAAAGGTAGTTATTTACAGCACATGATGCTGCCAGTGTAGAAGTATAGACAAATTAGGGTTAATCCTCCCCATCATCTAATGACATAAACAAGCTTTCTTAATTCCTTTTAAAACTTGAACTTGCTTTATCAGTCACCTTCAGGGAAAGAGTACACAGTAAACAATTACCTAACAGGTTAGATAGGTGAGACTAGAATATAACTTAGTAGGTCATTGCGATTTGTTCTTCCCCTTGTCTTCTGTTGCCTGAAAGAATTTTGCACATATTATAATTTAAGTGGTATGCCCATATGCTACTTTCTGTCCCAGAATTTTTTTTTTCCATAGAAATATTTTTATTTCATCAAAATCTACATGACTCATGAATACATATTGCACAGCCATAAAAAGCTAAGATGGAAAAGATCTAAGATCATGCCAGATCATCCCTCACCCAAAAGAAAGACCAGCTGCACTTACATAATTCCCCAAAGATGTTGATATAACCTATTGTTATAAATGCCTATTATTGGGATTCCTACCCATACCACTACAAATTTCTTTGCTATAATTTAGGTTTGTTTTTTCTTGTGTTGTCTCACTGGAAATGGAAAAGTTTAGATCCTTTCTGTCAGCTTTTTACATGTTTGAAGATTGTTACCATCATTCTGTAAAAGACTGCTGACTTTCTAATCTTTCCTCATAAAATATGTCTATTAGATTTCAAGCCCTTCTTGCTGTGCTACCAGGCTCCTGGTTTTGGGTTTTTCTGAGGTTGGTTTTTGGGTTTTTTTGTTTGGGTTTGTTGGGGTTTTTTTAAGTACAATGGCCAAAGCTGAACATGATCTTGCAGTTAAAGCTAGTCTCACTGCTGCTGAGTAGGCTGTAAGGGCAGTGTTATCTCACAGCTGTCACACCTATTTATATGTTCTCATCCATTTTTTCACAACAGCATGGCACTGCCAACTCATGTTTAACCTGTCATCCACTGCAATGTTACATTTCTTTTTTTCTACAAAACAATCATTCAATGTCATTTACCATCTTGTATTTGTGCAACTGTTGCACATTGGTGCAATATATTGAGGCATTGATCTTGCTTTTGTCTGTCTGGAATGGCCTTTTACTTTTTTCAGTTCACTTGTGTAATGTGTCATCGTCATTTTAAATTTTCATCCTTTCTTTCAAAGGGTTTACTGCATCTCCCAGATGGCATGACCTACAAACTCAGTGAATTGACTCTCTTTTTTCATGAGCAAAGTCATTAATGAAAATATTTAATAATACTTGGCCCATGACAGATCACAGTGGAGCCAGATTAAATCCAATTTAGTTTGACAGTGAATCACTAATAACCACTCTTGGAGTACAATTTTGCAACCAGTTTGAACACAGTTTAATTTTATCAAGACCATATATCCATACCGTGTTTACAAAAGTATCCTACGAAGCAGTATTAAATCAAAAGCCTGGCAAACCGAGCGTATCACATTCTCTCTCCTATTCCTAAATACACGTCAGTCTGTCATGTTATCATAGAATAAAATAGATCGGAATGGTACTTGGAAATCCATTGTGGCTTTTATAGGTGTTTTGCAAATAGATTGATTATTTGTAGTATCACTTTTTGGAGAAGCTGAAGTTACAATTCCTGACCTATATTTGCCTTGGGCATCTTCTCCTCACCACCCCCTTTTAAAGTATAGTTTCTGTATTTATATTTTTCTGTTTACCAGATCTTTGCTTTTCTTTTTTTTTGAATGTCATTGTCAAGAGCTCAAAGACGGATTTTGAAAACAGTTGATGTGAAATATCTAACTCATATTCTTTTACCTTTCCAGTCTGAAGTCTCATTTATACTTCACTGATGTTAATTTGTGAGAGCACTCTGATTAGAAGTCCAACCAGGAAGTCTGAAAAATAACACTTTTTTTACATTGTGATACACTTTAAAAAAACCTTTCAAGATAATAATAATAATAAAAGAAAAGTTCAAACTTTAAAAGTTTAAAAGATGGTTGCCTTTACTTATTTGTAACATGCCTCCTGGAAAACAAACAAAAAAAAAAAAGGAAAGGAAAAGAAAAGAATAAAATGTTGTTGTTAATTTAGAAGATTAGTATTTCTTTTCTGCTTTTCCCTGAGACACACATCAAGGAAAATTTACTAACAGCAATTTTCCTCTTCCATACCATACTACATGTATCAAGATTTAAAAGTTGTGTTACGTGTCTTTTGTACTCATTATCCAGGCTATGATTTCTACATGATGAATAAAAGACAGGCCCAAAGTAGAGTTAAAGATTTATAAGCAAACAACTCCAGAGAATGCTACCTGAGCTGTCTCATCTGTGGATTATACTGGTTCCCTTCAGTAAACTTTACTTTCTCCATATTAGTGCAAAAAATAAAGATGCATAATAAAACACAAAAACATTAATCTATTTTTATTTTTCAAGCCATTGAAGAAATAGTATTTTAAGCATATCAAATACCAGAGATAATTTAGTGAGACCAGATATTGCATCTAGATCATATCTCACATATTTGTCATGTCAGCTTTCTGCATGCAGTGCTTCAGCTGCAATCACTTGAGGCATTGGGAAAGATTTGTGTCTGAAGTACTACGTGGCACAGTTGTAAACAGGAGAGTGTCTGAAATGGCTCATACCATCATCCACTGCAAGATCCCCTCAAGTGACCAAAACCAATATTGCACTTTTTGTGTTCCTGCACAGGTAAAAAGCCCCTTAATATGTAACTTCATAGCACTCCACAGAAGTAGGAGGATACTACCTTGTTTATTAAAAGCGAGATCTGTTTAGGAGAAACATATTTACAATTATACTAAAGGAAAAAATAATGAAGCCTCGAGCCACACTATCTTGAGATGGAGAAAAAAAATCAGACATTCCCAATGAGAAAATGAGAAGACACATGCTGGAGTGATTTACATTAGGACTTCATAATTAAGATAATTGTTTTTTTCTGGGAAATCACTCATGTATGATTATATGGATACATTTTCACATACAGG
This sequence comes from Brachypteracias leptosomus, assembly GCA_013401335.1. Classification (NCBI taxonomy): domain Eukaryota; kingdom Metazoa; phylum Chordata; class Aves; order Coraciiformes; family Brachypteraciidae; genus Brachypteracias; species Brachypteracias leptosomus. The sequence continues at coordinate 29,889 of VYZX01005507.1, forward strand.
TAATGATTCAGGTCATATTTGTGATTTTATTTAGCAGATAGAAAACAGCATACTCAAGAACATCTTTAAATAGTGAAACTTTAACTCTTTCAATGCTATCCCTTTCCATTGCAAGGCACCATCAGTGCACTTGCCTGTTTTTTAACCACAACATGACAGGCATAGGAGGATGGACATGATTACTGCAGTATCTCAGCCTCCCTAGCTATAAAGAGATCCACTTTCTGCTAACTGAACGTTTGGACTGTAGACCTCTTACTACCTTGAACTCCTTATGCAGGGATAGATTGAAAGGATACCTGTACCTATCTTGCTTCAAAAAACCATCTCAGTTTTACTCAGTGAGGGTCATATTTTCTTTCCTGACTTTTTCTGGTAGCAAGCAGCATCTTTTACTCCTCACAGAGCAGTTCTAACCTTCCCTTTTCCACCACCTGAGCCAGAGAAGCATCACTATGACTCCACCTGATCCCTGAACCCTTGTTTTTGGGAAGGCATGTGGACAACAATGCCCGACCCAGGCATCGTACCTGAACCCAAACATGTAGTCACTGCGCAGCATTAGGTGGGAGATGCTTTATTCTGTCTCGCTCCTTTGGACAGATTTGTAAACGCAGGGAATAATCTAGCCCAAAGAAATTAATTGTCCATAACCAATCCTTTGCAGCATTGTGATGATCAAATCCACTTGTGGTTTCTTTGGGTTTTATTTCAACCAAGCCTTTTTAATGGGCTGGGGAACTGACTGAGGAACAGAGTTGTGTGGCTTGATCATACAGTTTGGGGGGTTTTATTTTATTATTTTAGCTAGCATATCCCATGAATACATAGAACCAAATCATAAAAGTTTGAGATGGAAAAAACCCATAATAGGTTGCACCTACTCTATCCCTGTGCTGGTACCAGACTGTAATCTGCAGTTTATTTTCCACCTTGATTTTTCGTGGGATAGGTGATTGCTCACTACCTCTGAATATCAGGCCCTACTGGTGCTCAGTGATGGGGCCTTAACCATTTCCCTTAGGAGACATGAGGTAATTGTTCTCAGATATTAATATGCAAATGCAGCATCCAGAGTTCAAAAGGACTAGGTGAATCACACTACAATTTCAGTCATTACAGTTATAATGGTTTCTAATTCTAATCATGTACTGCAGCATGCAGAACATAGCACAGCTCCAGCTAGGCAACCAGCCTCTCAGAAAGAGAGGTTGCACAGTCAAGAAGTTACTCCCAAAACTCATCTTCACAGTTTCTTCTTTTCTAAATTACATTTCACCACTTAAGATGTCTATATCTTGGTAACATATACTCCCACCTCCCCCCCAAAAAATCCAGACCCATTTGCCAGTAGTTTTGATATACCTGAGCAGCGTGGGCCATACATACCCTCCCAGTCAGCATGGATGTAAGAGTTTCAGAGATCCTTGTGACTCATATGACTTTTCCATCCTGTGAGGGCACTTGCTGGTGGGAGGTATCTTTCCCAAACTAACACCCTGTGTTACTAGCTCTGCAACATACTCATCCTTGCCACTTTGCAGAGGAGGCCTGCAATCACCCTGGATCCCCACATTTTCTGTTAAGTGAGGGGGCAGTTCCTCAGTTTCACAACCTAATCTCACCAGTCCCTGGAGACACTGCTTTGCTAGCCATACAAAAGCACTCTTAAGGCCAGAGAAGAATTACAGCTAAAGTAAAATACAAAAATGTTTTCATTACCATACAAAACCTAAGAAAAGATGTCGCTGTATTTATCAAAGCGTTGTACACCTGTTAGGTCTCCCCTGATGCTCTCCATGAAGCAGGTGATCACTTGAGCTTTCACAAATTGGCCTAAGCTGATCTAACTGAAAACGGTTGCTAAAGGGGTAGGAAGTCATCTCCCTTTCCTGCTCTTCTGACTGCAGGTTTCCACCTTAGCCTTTTTCATTTCAAACTAATTTGGGGATCTACCAGTGAGTGGGGGCAGCCCATGTAGCAGTGCTGGTGTCAACACCATTCAATAGGCACAGAGCAACAAGACAAGGGAGCCAGAGCTGCACTTTCAGCAGAGATCTCAAATCAGCTTAAACAGGCTATGAGTGAATTAATCTGCAGTCAAGCTCAGGGTGTTTCACACGGTGGCTGAGCTGGGACATATGCCTCCACTAAGGCCTCACTTCCAGACTTGTCTTCCTCCAAAGTGAGGAAAGGTTTTCTGGTGTGCACCTTTTTCGGGCTGGGGGATCTGCTAAAGGTTCTCTGCCCACAAGTTCCCTGTAAATCATAACCTTGATGTCCAACCAAAATATCATTTTGTAATATTTCTCCCAGAGTTTCTAGCTGTTACAAGCATGACTTTTTCTTGTAACACAAAAAGGCTTTAAAAATGCTGATGGCCCTTGGGCGTAGCTGCACAAAGTTATTATCTTGTGAGCCCATTTATTAAAGGTGACAGCAAAGCTTATTAGCTGGCTTTGTTCTTAACTTATGTATAAACAAATGGGTTATCCATGCATAGTGAATTACATTCTTTCTACACACCAGGTGTTTAAACTCTAGCACATGATTTTTCATTGTATATGTATCGAAAAATTACATTTGGAGGAAACTAAGATAAAGGACCTGTCTCATTACAACTGTTCACAGAGATCAAACTTCATGGCAACTGAACTTATTTGGGATGAGATGGTGCTTGCTTAGATCCTGGGACACTAACAATGTGTCTTTGTATTCTACCTCCTTAAATTTCGTAGCACTGGGTTTCTCCTTACCAGTATGAGCACACAGCCCAGCAAGTGAATTACTTCCCTTCATTGAAGTAGTGAGCTCAGGTTTCAGGGAGCCCAAGGGTCATTGTCATTCTCAGAATTTATTGCAGTCCTCTGATTCTTCACATTTTCAGCATTGCCAATCCTGATCTCTGTTTTTATAGCAAGTTAAAGAATGGCTCCAGCTGACATGCTGCCAGTCCTTTGCAGACACTGGCAGTGGCAGGTATGAGAGGACCTGGCATAGTGGGTGTTGTGCTCCCTCACCCGTGCCAGCTCAATCAGAGCTCTACAGAAGTACATCAGCTCACAGGCCATTGGACAGCCTCTGAGCTCTGGGGAATGGCCGGGGAGGGATCACAGCAGCAGACAGGAGTCAAGATGAACCAGGGATAAATCTGGGGAGGTGGAAGGGCAAAGGGTATCTTTCTTCCAGTGGCAGCAAAGTAATAGACTGGATTAGCTTTATCATCTAACTCCAAATTTCTTTGAAAGTAAATATAACTTTTATTATTCCCTCACCCCCAAACTTACTGGAAAAGCAAAGAGTGTCCATAAGTCACATATGATTGCATGACAGCTGCTGAATAATGCCATGCATACCTGTGCAGAGTGCCCTTCTCCATTAGCTGCCTCCTGGCACGCCAATGATTTCAGCCTGAACATGCTGAAATGTTTCACTTATGAACTATAAAATACTGAAAAATATTGGTTTGGCATGAATAACTGGTGAATCATCAGCTTTGTAATTGTTTGGGGGTATAGAGGTAGTCTTGTTCTAGTTTCACATGAGAACATTGATATGAAACAGCAGTAATTGAATCTGATAAGCTCTGGTGAGCCTTCCCCCGGGAGAGGAGGTACGATTTAAAGAGAGATATAAGAGTACAGAGGGAACTCCAGAAGGATGCATGGAGATTTGCAGGTTGCCTCACATTGCAACTCATAGATTTTATATACTCCTAAAATGAGTGATCATCATCTCAGACAAAGCTAATTACCTGAGACATGACTGTATCTGCCATGAGAAGGATGAAATTCAAGGCCCCCCTCCTCTTTTTTTTATAGTTAATTGCCTATCTGTTTAAGCTTTCTTTGAAAATATACAGGTCTTAGACAGCATAAGACTGCACCCTGTGAGTCTTTGGTGGCCCATGCTGTTTCTCCTCCTGTCAGGGTTTGGGTACAGACTAGATGGGACAACTGTGTTGAGAAGTACCATAGTCCACAGGAAATAAGCAACATCAGACCTGTGGTGTGACCCTCCATTCTCTCCGAACATCAATGACTCAGTAAGAGAGCCCTGGTCACACATTGGGGTTGAACTTTTAAATTTCCCTGACTTGGTAAATTCACAGCCTATAACCATGTGGGCTAGAGCCAAAGGGTTAGTTTGGTCTCAGCCCATGAAAGCCAACTCAGAAGATCAGGGGGTTGATGGACAAACTCTTTATATTCCCTTTCAATGAAAGAGCAGTTTCTGTGTGTACAGCCAGCAATGTTATAACCACCCCACTTGCAAAAAGGGAATGAGAGAAAAAACAGGAGGACAAATAGTGAGCAAAACTGGTGAGATTTGAAGGAGAAGGTGCAGTCCACTCTCCCAGAGCACTTCATGGTCTCCAGCAGAAGACTGTGTTTCAGCATTCTCACAGCAGCATCACCTCTAGAAGCTTCAACAGTCCCACCAATCTCCTAACCTTTCTGCACTGCTCATGGTTACAGCATTTTGGGTGCTTCTCCAAGAATATCAAAAATCTTTAACCTACATCTGCCTGGCACAGCTGAGAAAAGCAGGATTGGCAGCCTGGGAGATGAGAGTGTACAGCAGCACTAAACCTCTCTACTCAGTGAATCCTACAGTCTCTAGAAGCTGTCACCTAGGTAAATGCAGCACTCCTCTCCCATAGGTTGCTATGGAGCCATTTTGTGGCTGTGAAGCATAATAATCTCCTTGCTACACAATGCTGCAGGTCACATTATTGTCTGAAGTTTTCAAGATTCAGAAAGGAGCTTTAAAAAGCAGCTTATAAAGATGGTGTGTTTAGTCCCTTAACACCTTCAGTTCCAAGGAGGTTTTCAGAGAATCTTCATGCTATGATGGTCTCTCTACTGCTCTTAGAGGAGAGAGGGGGAAGATCCTCTGCAAAATTCACAAGTTGTATCACTGGTCCTGAAATCCTTGCTTAAAAAGACATACACTGCTCACTGAAACACCCATAGCTTAAAATGAGGAATTTCTAGTGCATATCATATACCAAAAAAAAAATCTAGGATCATTCAAGAAACATTTGCCAATGGAAAAGTGATTTTCACAATGAGTGATAGTTGCAATAAATTGTCCACCTGCTAATCTCATTTTGTGATCTGATTGACTTAATAAATCACTTGAACTAAATAGCTGGAAAAAAATTCTATCTCAGCATCTAGAGGGGCATAAAATTGCAGACTCAGATACAAATGAAAAATCAAGTACAAGACACATAAAATGTGTAAAACCAGTTGACAAATGTTTAAGAAGCATTCTTGCTTCCTCAGGGCCAAGAAGTACTGCATATGTAGGAATCTTGTTTGCAAAAGCGTGGGGCAAGTGCACATTTTGTGTTGCTCTTGAGCAGGCTTTGCAGGCCAGGTCTAGGAACAGAAACTGCACTTCTGGCACAGCCTGTCTCCTTGACAATATTTGAGGGACAAAAGTCTTTGCAGAGCTGAGATTTTTGTAGATTGTCTCCAGACTTTCCCACGTTCACTTTCTCAGTGCTCAAAGGAATACTTTAGATGAAATACTCTGCTTCAAAGGTATTAGGGGCATGACTGGGGAAGACAGTGAAATGTGATGGAGGTCCTGTGGTAGAAAGGAAGGTAAGCAAAGTAGCAGCGATAGTCCATCAAGATGTAAAATGCATGGGGTAGATTCTTAATTGGTTTAATTTTAATGAAAACAATATAATTGCTTACGTCAGATCTACTGTGAACCATAACACTTAAAGCAAATAGAAATTCCAACTACCAGGTGCAGTTGATTTTTACCCAGAAATTTTCATTGATAGGGTTCTGCTAGAAAAACCTCAAACTGGAACAAACTTTCCAGTAAAGGGCAGCTGAATGCTCAGCTACTGATGCCAACATAGTGACTATAGGATTTTCATATAAAGTTGACCTTCATGATCAAAGTTGCTCACAACTCTATCTTTGTAAACTTCTAAAAACAGTTAAGTCACTGGAGAAGTACAAAAGTGTCACCAGCCTTCCTCTTGGAGCTTCATTTGACAGTCTGTCTGCTTTTGGAGCTTCTCACCAGGTTTGAATTGAAATTATCATTGCTGAATTATTTGCTTAACAGATCTTTAGTCAAAGAGTATTAATGTAACAGTTTCTTTAAGAGATTTAGTCAAGCTAGTTCCTGTGAGAAGATCCCCATCCAGGGTATGGTGGCATGCATATGGTCCAAATATATGTGTCTACAAAGAAAGATACTTAATAGATGCTGTCAGTAACTAAAATTTCCCTGTGTCTTCATCTGCTTGATAGGTTATAGAAAATACAGAATGTTTTTTAAAGGGTGACACCATTCATAAAATCAGATTCACTGCTCGTGCAATGACTATAATGTATGTAAAAGGCAGAAACAAAATGATAAAAGGAAGGTTACTGCATAACCTTTTCTCAAAATGTAAAAATAAAATGGTTAAAAAAAATTGCCTGGTTTATTTAGTGGTTTTTGTTTTCCTTATATTGTAAATCTGTTTTCAGTAACAAAATTTGCCAAGTAGAGCTTTAGAACATGAAAATACTCTTCTAAAATACATCTTCTTATTAGGCTTTTCATGCAGAAAAAAATACAGGGTTACTTATATTAAAATATAAATACTTGAGTGTGTTTCAAATTTCTCACAGAAATAATCAGCCTTTTAAAAACAGATTCAACTATTCAAGTTAACAGTCTCATCTCAACAAAAATAATACTACATAATGTAGTAACTGATTGGGACAGATGCATTAGAACCTCAGTGCTAGAAAAAGAAACATTTGAAACCTTAAAAATAATTTACTTTTCATTTTAATGACATCGCATACTTAGACTAAATTTATCCCCAACCTCACACAAAGCACCTTGTTCCCAGGTACAGTATAAATGCTGAATAAGGAACCAAAATTCTTGGGAAGAAGAAGCTATAGTTTACCTATGTGTTTTGCAATACCTGCTACCACGTTACAGATTATTCATCTCCTTCTTCTTTCCTTGTGTTGAGACTGAATCTTATTGTTGAATATTCAAAATGAGATGAAAGCATTCTTAAGACAGATGGGGGGAATTCTTCAGCAGAACTAGTGCTTCAGTCATTTTACTTTCATAATTAAATATTTTTTTATCCTCACAAGATTATGCAGTGCACATAGGCACATTGCATTAATTATGGGTTCTTCTTGCAGCTATAATTAGACTTATAAACACTAATTTATGTTTAATTTTTGCAACCAACCTCTGATGAAAAGACTGAATTGGATGCAATCAATTTTTTCTTGTGCATACAGCATTTGTATTTCAACACAGAACTGTTTGGTGCAGTAAGACCTGGCCATCTACTCAGCCTCTTTCTCCTGCCTTTTTTTTTTCTTCTTTCTCTATTATTTTTTCTCTAACATTTTCATGTGTTTAAAGAAGCTAAATGTATGGGTAAAGGCAAGAGCAGTTGTCAGAGGAAATTCTTGGCTGGTGCAAAGTTCTGGACTTAGATTGCATTGTGCAAAGCTCCATCGGCAAGGGAGCAAATGCTGAAAACACAGACAGATAATCTATCTTTCAAATTATTATAATTATCTCACTTACATTTCTCTGAAACTATTAGTATTGGTAACTCTTAATTGCTCATCTTTCTGCAGTACCAGATGTCACTTACCTGAAGCAATTCTCACTTGTCCTTGATGTAGTCACGGCTACAAATTTGCATCAAGTTTAGATGTAGCTTGGTAGACTCTGTTTACAGTACTCCTCTTACTTATTCTCAATTTACACAGGATTTGCATACTCTGAGTTTTATTTCATATGGCCTTAGAATGTAGCCAAAAGCTGAAGTTTTGTTTGATTTTAAGGCACAATCAAAGAAGAGTTTTGGGGTTTTTAAGAGTGTGTTTACTTGCATGTTTCCAAACAATATTCTCATTTGTCTTTGTCTCAAATGTTAGTCTGAATTTGCTTGAAACAAAAGGCCCAATCATTTACTGGGAAAACAGCTGTGTGTTTATTTAAGATTCAGTCTGAACTTGCTTGAAATCTGATTCCAATTCCTCTTGAAACCTGGCTTGTGACTCCCAGGTTCTCAAACTATGACAACCCTTTTGAGGCACTGGACTTGTTTTGCAAGATAAACATGTGGATTATGCCCGTGTTTAGAATTCAAACATATTGTCCTACTTAGGTGGACATAATGCTGGAGCCCCTTGAAATTCTGGTTTTGATTATAGGCTGATTGACCTCTTTTAGAGCCACCATCCTCAAACATTCATATACATCATTTCAAATTCAGTGGAATCACTCACTTGCTGAAATTAAGCACATTTGCAGATGATAGAGCATGATGCTGTGATTTGTGCCATTGCAGTGAAGCTCCCGGTTTGGAATTCAAGCCCAACTCCAGGCATGCTGGCACAGTGACAAGCACAGGTCACGACAGCAGGGATGCAGCTCTACCACTGTGGTGCCCCATGTTGCCAACCAGCTTGGGACACCCAATGAGGCAATGGCAGGGGCCCAGCTTGGCTCATTGCAGGTCCATGCACTGCACTGTCACTCTGTAATGATACAGCATCAGTCCCTCCCCGAGTGTAAATGCCATACAGGCCCACTTTTACTTTCTCTTAATTATAGGGGTTTTCACTCTTTTTTCCTGAAGCTGCAGACCAAATCAGGAGAGATGTTCTTTTGTTCATTGAGTGTTTTTGTAAGCACCACTTAGGTGGGAAAATAATATAAAGGACAGGATTTCATTTTTTTAGCAGCTTTGATTCAGTAGAGGAAATGCTCAGTGTGAGTAATGCCATCTTTAAGCAACCTAGCCCTTACACACACTTCAAAATACTTTGAAGTTAAATCAGTGCTGAAGTAAGGCATTTGTGAAGTTTAGTAGTAGAACAAGAAAGACAATCTTACTGTGTCAACATAATCGAGTATTTCAGCGAGGCCTGTGAGACATAAACCAGGTTTGGAAATCCAGTATCTTCACAACAGATGGGCTAAACAGCATAATAGTAAATTTAAGCTATTGGATTTTGTGATAGTTACATCAGACCTTTCGCCAATATTGAAACATTATCCAATATTGAAAGAATTTGTATTAGTCACTTCCAATCTCAAGATGTAAAAAAGATAAATATTATTAAGAAAATTTCTTTCATGAGTGTTTTATTTGAATTTGTATCATATCCACAAAAATAGAAATAGTCTTTAGAACCATTTTGTGATACATAGTCTCCAAGCTCAGATTTACAATGGCAATAGTGAAATATCTAACATGGATTTGTTTCCACATGGATACATCGAAGATGATGCTGTAAGAAGCAAGCAGAAATTATGCAAGCTGCTGCAGAAAAAAAGATGAAAATGTAAGCAAACATTTTAATGTCTGTGTAGTTCACCAACCTACATAGTTTCTCAGGATGCCTTTAGAGTAAGCTGCTCTAATTTTGTGCAGAAAATATAGTTTGAGAGTGCTTGTGCCAACACCTTTGACATAATGATTTGCATGTAACTATATAAATATAATATACTTTCCTATCTAGGGCTTTATACATATGAAAAATTATGGTACAATAAAATACACATGGTGCTACCAGTTCAGTAGCTGTTGACTTAAAGGATACATCTGAAAATGCGATTGCTCTACTTCTAAAAAATAAAATAAGAGAGCAATCAGAAATGTTTTTTGTTTAAATAGTAATTTACATAAACATTCATCTCTTCATTTTCTCCATTTGCTTAGGTCTTGTAAAAAGACTCCTTTTGGTTGATTGCATCTGTCCTTGGCAAGAACTGTAGTTTTAAACAGTCCTTTGTGTTTGTCTTAGGCAAAGGTTAATATATTTGTAAAACAGAGTAAATGTTGGCTGCCTTCTATTCCAACTTTGTGCTATTGTAAAGCTGAATGACAAGTACTTAGTCTGAAAAATTCCACAGACTGGGAATAGAAACTTGCACAAGTTCCACGTGCTGAAAGACATGACAGTGGAAGACTGGCATTTATACTGCACCCCAGCATAAATAATTCTCTAGATTTATACAGTATATTTCTAAATAAAGCTTTATCTTTCAAAACTTAAAAGCAGGTTTAGCTGCTGGTCAGTAACTGAGTGGTGACATCTATATCACAACTTCATTTAAACTCCCAATAAGTATGGTGAGAGATCTGGTAGAAAGTAGCTTTGTGAAGGTACTCTAAGATGTTGCTCTGAGATGTGTGTTAACCTGAGGTAAGTTACAACAGTATTATGGATTTGTGACAAGTACCACTGATTTCGGATTTTGACCCAAAGTACGGATTGGCAAGGGGGGAAGGGCAAAGAACATGGAGCAAAAGGCTGCAAATAACCATGTAGATGGGGGGAAGGAATGGTCTTTGGAGTGAAGAGAAGGTACTCTTCTTGTCTGGTGGCCTGGTCCTGTTATATGAACTACAAAATGATGGTAAGGGAAGTGGAATGTAGCTAAACGAGCTAAAAAAAAGGAAATGACTGAGTTGCGTGAAAGCAAGCAAGGCTAGCACAGTCAGTCAAAAACAAAATAAAAAAGAGATAGACTGAGAGAAAAAAACGCTTTGAAGTACTGAGGCTTATTATATGATTCCTAAATAAGATTAATCTCTCTCCACCCAGGTTATGAAAAATAAAAATTGTCATGTATGGGTCATTAATGGTGACAGCTCTGACATACAGAGTGTAGGAGGTGGTGTTATTGTTTGACATACCCTACATGTGCAGATAACAAGTTAGGCTCTCATGTTTGCCTACAAATTGTTGCTAAGCACTTTAGATACCCTTTATATTGATACCTTTGCCTTTGTTGTCTCTTGGTTTCATCTCTATTTCCTTTTAAGACAAACAAAAAATGGAATATCCTACAACTTCCAGCTGCACCTTGCTGTATTTCAAGCTAATATCGATTCTAATCCAGGGCACGTCTGAGGAAATATTGGATGAATTTAATATTGGTTTGTTTGGGGTTTTTTTGTCCTGGACTTCTGAACCCTGCTACCAAATTCCCCATCCCTGAAAAAGTGAGTTGGAATTGATCTAGGTTTCAGCTCTATTAACATCACCAAGAAAATCTTGTTTCTCAAATCTCACATTGCACATAGTGACCTGCTGATATGCTGCCTCTCCTAGTCTTTATTTCCCCATGTTCTGCATGTGCTTGGTGCTATCAGGAAGCATTTGTGACTTGGAGAAGGAAAAAGCTGCCAAAGAACATTCAGTCTCCACAAAGCACTGATAGACATGAGTCCAAAATACTGACACAGATATGAATGTCCCCAAAATCTCAGTGTCTTTATATTGGCAGGTTTTTCTCCGACTAAGAATCCTAAGCACAGTTGACAAATACAAGTACAATATAAAGTTAGACTTGTGAAAAACAAAGGGAACTAATATTTTACATGCAATAGAGCTTTTCATTTCTCAAAGATTTTTGAAAGCATCTGTGAGACTTGACATGCCAGGAGGACCATACAACTTAATGGATCTGGGGACACTGCTCCCTCATGCCACGGGATTAATATATGTTCTGCTTGCCCATCTCCTCATTGCTTAAAATGGCATGGATTTGAACACTTTAATTAGGAATATAAGAGGGTGGGAGGAGTATTAATATTTCTACTGGGAAACAGGGGCTTTTTAGTAAGTTTGCCCAGTCAGAAAAGAATCATCTTCCTTCGATAGCTTTTGGTCCCTGAGACTGACTCTTCCTGCAGCTCTCCTCAAAGATGTTAGTTAAAAACAAATAGACCTTTTCCTGGGATGAGCTGAATGCCCTTTGGAGATTAGGGAGGTTACTCAGTACCAGGTAAGGTCACATCCTATACTTCTGCCTACAAAAGAAAGTCTTAGTGGTGGAGGTAGTATGGATTCTCCAAATAAATGCTGATGGACAGCTTGCAGAGACACTGCTCTCTGTGGCTGGGATAAGCTAACTGAAGAGAAACTCATTGTTTGACTCAACAAAAGCAACCAGGAGCCATCAAAGTGTTAAGACACTCAGAATTCAGAGGGAAAGAACAAGTGATATTGGCCAAAGAAAGCTATAAACCAACTGACTATGGAAGAAGACTACTTGGCTCAGAGATGCTTTACTGATTCCTCCACTCATAGTAGCCTTCCAAAGTGAATTATCACACTCCCTAAATGCCCTAGTATTTCACTCCTTCCCTTTCTTTACATGACTCACAAATCACATTATGCCTGTATGATTACAAAAAAAACAAAAAAAAACACAAAGAAAAGAAAAACTTCACAAGAAGGGAAAAATAATCATTATTATGTAATGTTATATCACAGAAAACTGTGTACATTTTTTCCCCATACAGGACATACTTCAAATAAAATAATTTTAACACCAATAATGATAAAGTTCCTTCTTCCCAACAGAAGTAGAATTGTTTTTTCACCCTAGTTTGGTACATAAATATAAGAAAATAGTCTTTGAATATTTACATCCAGGTGTTTTAAATGTTACTTCCTGACATAATCAATTCTCATTTTCTCTCCAGCCACGGGCATTCTTTCCAAATTTATATACTAATCTCCGACCATCCACACGCTCCAGGATTTCTCTTTTATAATAGTATCTGTTAAAATAAAAACATAGAAAAAGATTTAAGATTAAATTTGCCTATGGTCCTAAAAGGCCACTGCCAAGTAGGCAATCCCTCAGCTAGCTGAAAAGTCTTTATTTTCTATTGATATATATAATACCTAAGATTATCATAATTGAAAAGAAGAAAAAAATGATGTCTTCTTTTTACTTTATATTAGTTATCCTCTGAGTTTCAATTTCACCATATTTCAGGTCATCATAGCATATTATCCTATTTATTGCATACTTATGAGATTTCATGGAGGGTTTTTTCAAGATAAGCCAGAATCTAAGATCAGATCAAGAAATAATCTCAGCTTCCATTTAAAAATACATTTAAACTTTTATAGATTATGGAAAAATGCTCAAAATGCTAAAGGAAACAGCAAAATCCTCACACAGAATTTGTAAACCTATTTTAAGATAATAGGCAGAGAATATGTCTAGATTCTGAACATTGCTAGAAATAATGTCTCTGGTCATTACTGGGCCATTTAAGACTTCCCAGTTCAGTAGCAAGTGAACTTTCAGCTTGCTACAATCATGTTTCCTTCCTGCATTTGTTGTTTTGAGTTGACAACAACAGAATATATATTATATATATAACACATATGTATATTATATATATCATAGTATAGAGAAACAGGAGGGGAAAGAAAAAAAAAAAAAGAACAGTGTTATGATCTCAAATTTAATGGGAGAGACTCAGCTGTCAAGTAAGCAACTGGTGCTGCTGACAATTCATTTTTAAAAGTCAAACAGATTCTCCATTCAGACAGTCTCTTTATGTGCCCCAGTCTTCTGCAGCAACATCTCAGCTCACCTCATAGCCCGGCTGAGTTTCTCATAAGTCATACTGCTGTTGTTTTTCTTCTTTCCCCAGAGCTGAGCAACAGCTTCAGACTTTAAGAATCTGAAGACACCTTCTGATCGGTCTTCCCACTTGATTAATCCTGGGTTTTTCTCAGGATTGAGAAGAATATCTCGAATAAATTCCCAAAGATGAGTTCCTCGAGGGTCTGAAAGAGAAAAGGGGGTAGGAGGAAGGGCTGTCTAAAGAGTTCTCTGGGTTATGCTTGCCATTTTTATGTCATGTTCTCACAGTGTGTCATCTGCAGATGGTGACCATTCAGTAGGGACAAGCCACAGTTGCTGGAGTGCAGGACTCCCACTTCAGAAATATATAGGCAAAAAATGCTGACAGCCTTTACACTGAGACTGGAAGTGAGTGTCAGCCTTTGGCAGTCTGAGCCCTGTGGTAGGCAGGTACAAGTTCCAGAAACCAGGGGAAGCAGAGTCCAAACCATCCACTGTTTCTTGCCTGAAGATAACATGTTTAAATCTTCCCTTCAACTCATTTTTCCTGATATTCTTCTACAGCATGGTATGCAACCTGATACTATCGTATAGTATGTGAAACAGCCAAGATAATTGTGAAGCAGGCACTGAATCTCCACATATTTAAAAGACAAACAGAAGGAAAAGGAAGTTAAATGCTGTTCTGCATCAGTGAGTATTTAGCCCTAGGTGCCTTAGGTAGACTTAAAGATGTAAGAAGAATGGATAGAGGGATAGGGACAGAATTGGCTAGCCAAAATTAAATGTGAAAAGGATATAAAAAATTTTAAGGGTGATATCAGAAAAGGCAAAACTAGATCTTTAAATTCCTTGTGTCCCCTTGCTGGTCACCTGAGAGAGATCAGCATCTCCCTCTCTGCTGCCCTCCTAGAGGAAGTTGTAGACTGTAACGAGGTCAACCCTCTGCCTTCTCTTAAGATGAACAAACAAAGTGACCTCAGTTCTTCACAGGCCTGTCTTCAGACCAGTCCTACCTAATCCTTTCACCAGCAACCTTGATAATACACAAAAAAAATCCCAAAATATTGGTGTGCAGATAAAAGTTCAGTAGTTGTGGTTTGGCAACATCACAGAGCAGGGTAAGAAGAGGAATCGGGAAGAGACAGATAACCTGGAGACCATATTGAAACAGAATGAAACCAAATACTACAAAATGCAGTGAAGGACCAATATTAAGGTTTTCTATTATGAATAGGGAATGACACAAGATGCAAAAGACATAAACAAGATATTTTCAGCATAAAAATCTCAGTAAAGTACATTAATGGATCTATGTCCAGAAATCACAATTATGTTAACCTGTCTTCTGAGTCAGGTTGACCCAAAACTTGCAGAAAAAGTAGATGAAGGAAGTGGAAAGACTGTCATATCAGAGAAGGAGAAAGGGGTTATACTTTGTACTAGGAGAAAGGAGTATTATACTACACTATTATAAAGGAGGAAGGATTGAGGGGTAGGTGCTTGCCCATGATGCTGTGCATGAGAAGTTCTGCAAGGGAATGCTAAGCAGGGTCTCATGTTGCACCAGGCAGGTAGGGGCACAAGCATGGCCATACCCAAGCACAGACCTTCCTGCTTTAATCCTGGGTTTCCTTCACCATTCCTTTCCTCCAGTCCACCAGCCCAGCGCAACAGAGGGCAGAGGCAGCTGGTTTCTGGTTGCTTCCCCATAAGCCCTCACTGATAAAAATGATTTTAAAAGTATAACAATATTGAGTAAAAAATAACATAAGCAAACAGTACTAGAAACAGTCAGATCCTTGGAGGATTCAATCACAATAACAATCTAACCAGTTTTGCTTTCAAAACGCTTCCTTTTCTCTCCCAAAGCAGATTTACTTTTAATGTGTTTCTTTTCCTTCAGTCAACCAATAATTACAAACATGGATGCCAACTTACTGTGCTTCTTGGTGTGGGACTTTGTAGTATGATCTTGCGATTTTTTCACATCTGAAGAATCTACAGAGAAGGAAAATGAAGCCTATTTGTAAATTTGATTAAAGGCTTTCCATTGACTAGCAGGTTGAAAGAAACAAAACCACAAAAAAGAACTAATATCTCTTTTAAAGATAACCACTTTTCAGAAGGTAATCTAAGTGAGGAGGAAGGGGGAGAGTTTTGTTTTCTGTACTATATGTTAATCAGCACTCTTCACAAAGAGACCATTGATGAATAAAGAATGAATGCAGAGGTAAACATTTGGCTTTTGAAACCTAAATTTGATTAACAAATACCTCACCTCATGTTATGTGTGAGAGAGAAAAAAATAAGACGATCATGTCTATAAAAGGAATCCTGAATTGTCCCATTATGTCTTAGTCTTTGCAGAAGAATGTATCTTTGGGGGCTTATTTGTTTCTGAAGAGATGATCTAATGTGAAATGTATGTGCTGGTACCAATGTGTAGAACACCCACCTGACTAAAACATAATGAACTGGCAAATCATTGTTTGGGGAGGGCAGGGTGAGGGAATGGGGCTACACTGGTAGGAGTTTTTGGCAGCTGGATGTGCATATATTGTTCTGTGTCTCAGAGCCAAAGAAACAAGCCATTTCTCATCAATGGTACTTTTTCACCTGCAGCCAGTCAGAGGAGGAATAGGATTTCTGGCACAAGCGTTTCTTCAGAAATGAAGAAGTTGCGCCTGTTCATGACTGTAAGCTGCCTCTCAGTCTGCACGTTCAACCCTTCTGCCCTCAAACAACCACAGCCTGCCTCTGCTTTTGTCATTAATGAATAACTTTCATCTGATTGCTTTAAGTCTCAGAAAATCTGCAGGATAGTCCTGAGAGGGAGCCCCTTCTGCGTTCGCTTTTCAGCATACTTCATGCCTGAATTCCATAAGTAAAGCTTAAGGTCCCACGCATGTTTTCCCAGCTTCTATGAATGCACAATTATCATACTTTTCATGGAAACTGGGCATTTGCATGGGAAAATGACTCACAGGAAATATTAATTTGCATAGAAACTTGTCAGATTTGCACAAGCAACTGCAATAACTGCATGTGAAAAGGTAGATGAAAAGATATCCACATACTTGCTTTATTCATACATAACTGGAAACATAAACTGAACAGGTCAGTGAGTATAAGCCTAACCTCCACTATTCTGAGGATGACATAATTATTGTCCTTGACCTCGAAGCAGTAAACGCACTGAGTCATTTTCCCTTCCCGCTCCCAGAGAGCAGGAACCAGCCTGAACCTCACTCGGCTTGGGGGAAAAAGTAAAATGAGACTTATTTCACTACCTTTCCTCAGATAATGATTCCTCTGACATTATTAAAAGTCTGTGGGAACTCCAGGCGAGGGCAGCAGGACCCAGTCCTTTATTTGCCCTCTTATATAAATTCTTCTCATTTTAAAATCCCACAATTCACTTGCAAATGTTTGTTATGCTCCACTTAGCTGGAGATTTATTCTTGGAAGTTCAGTTGCCTTTTGCCTAGCCGGTGATATATTCTGGATTTCAGCTGTGTAAATAGCCTCCTGCTCTGCCTCCAATCTTATGTGGACACCGGTTTCAAACATGCCATTTTAGGAGGCAGAAGCTTGACAGATGAAAAGAGTTATGATGCAGTTTCAACAAAGCTGTCTTGCAAAACCTTTGACAAAAGGTTGCACAGTATTTGCATATGATTCAGGAATAAGCCATTTTTTTTATGGGATATACAAATTTAGTTTTTTCAGGAGGCTGTGCCCTTGGCATGCCACCCTAGCTTTAGGCTTAAGCAGACAGCAGGTAAACACACCATGCCAGGATCTTGACAGGTCCCCAGTCCTGCCAGAGAGCTCCGAAATCCTGGTAGCCATCTTATGAGAGTGGGTGGAGGCAGTGAATAAAGAAAACACAGCGTTTGGCTGAGGTATTTTTAAGGTTTGGTGGTTTTCGTCTTCTAGTCAGGATTTCTTTCTTTTTTTAATTTTTTTAATTTATTTATTTATTGCTGAATGCATTAGTTTAAACTGTACGTCTCTTGGCAAGTCTAGCTATGCTGGCAGGCCAGGGAACACAGCAAAAGGGCAAACATAGAAGCTGTGACCGCTGCCCGTGTGCAGAGGCTCAGGGTTGTCCCCAGTGCTGAGATGGTGCCTGCAAGGTTGCATCTACAGCAGTGAGCTTTCCTTTCTCATCCTCCCATAACTTCTCCATTGTTTTCTCCCTCGGGTCTGTTTGTTTAACAATCTTTTAAGAAGGACCTGCCTTTCCTTCCCCTCCTTTCTCGCTCCCCCGCATCTCTGTTCTCCTCCTTTCCCACTGCTCCTCTCTCTCACCTCCACCCCAGTGCCTGCCCCTGGCACATGCTCCACGGAGTGCCCCAACACATAGGCCCAGACTACACTTTTGCCAGGCACTATGACAAATGGGTTTGCTCTTTCTCCTGCCCTTGAGCAGGTAGATTGTATCTCTGCCTTATGTAAGCACTGTATAGGGATGAAGAGGCATGAGGTGTCTGCCCCACTGTGAACTGAGATGGGCTCTGGTAAGAAGCCCTTCTGTTGGTGCAGTTGGGCAGAGAGCTTGATGTCTGCTCTACAGCTCTCCCAGGATGAACCCAAACCTAGTAACCTACTGAGCATGGAGCACTCGCTTACTAGGGAAATAGGAAAATGCAGCCATTTCTGGGGAAAAACATGGCACTTGCTTGCCCATACCCAGCTACACCACAGAAAAGCATGACAGAGCTGGAAAGCCTTATCTCTGACACTAACACATTCCCCTTTGAGTCACTTTAAAAGGCATGTGGATATTGTAGACTATTTGACCTTCTTTGTTTTCACAAAGGAGAGAAGCATTTCTTGAAAGCAAGCTATTGCAATAATGATAGCTAAAAAAGCTGTCAGAATCAATATAACTTGGTTTAGAATTGCTGGAGGCTCAGACTTAATCCTACAACAGAAGACCACAGAGAGTGTTATGCATCAGTAGCTCTGGGACAAATGAAAAACAAGTCAAAATATAATTATAAGTGCCTTACCAGGAGAGTGGTGACTAGATGTCGTCATGGAAATCTGAGCACGACAGAAAGTTTTACTGTCCAATAGCTCTGGGAATTAAAAAGAAGACATTTGAAGTAATATCCTCAGACAACAATAAACCACCTCAGAAATGCATGAGGAGTGATTATGTTAGTTACCTACTGTGCTACCATAGCCACTGTCATACAGATAATTCTCTTCTTTCCAGGACACCATCAATGACGGATCTGAAGGTAGACCAAAAGGAATATCAGATCACCAGAAGAACATTTTTTAGTGCAGAGGTGAATATTGAGCACTGAGGGAATAAGAAATGTCAAAAAACAGAGGTGTTAAGGGAACCAAGAAGTGAAGGGGCTACACACAAAATTATTTCCTTTCACTCAAATTGTGGATGAGGTTTTGCATACTCAGGCAAATGTACTCACACAAAGCACTGACTTTTAGAATTAATGTAGTAGGCTCTTCCTTTTCCTGACTAATATATCATTATGCCTGCCCTTGAAAGAGATTTCCTATGCCACATCAACTCTAATTCTACTCCTGAATTCTCAGCCCCTGGTGATTATGACAGTGCTTTGGTGCCATAGAGATGAAATTGTTCTCAAAAATCTAGTAAAACAGGAGCATGCTTATAATGAGTATTTATTTGTATAATGATAGAACTCAAAAGTTCCCTCTGAAACAGAACTTCATGTATAAGCACATAGTGAGAAACATCAAAGCTTAATCTTAGATAACAGGCTTTTTTATTTCAGGCGTGTCAAGTCCCTATCCTTAAACTAAAAATCACCTTCTTGATTAAAGAGGAATAATTTTAGTGACCTTCTGGTCAGATAGATCAATATAAGCAGAAGAGAAGCATTGTTGTTATGATCTGTACATTGATCTCCTAGTCTTACACTCTCTTCACAGTGCATTTTTGAGGTAAGAAGCCTTAAAAATCTCTTTTTGTTTTGAATCCAGGCCAGAAACAATGAGATGTAAAGTTCAAATCTAGGTTTTACTAAATTTTTTTCATGTTCATATTAATGAAATAAAACCCACAAAAATTAGTTACAGCTAAATCATCATGTCTGTTTGAGTTACCACTTATGACAGGAATTTAGCAGGCATGCTAAGTAATAGCTGCATGTTTGGACACCCAGAGCTTGTATTCCTATAATAGCACACACCCTTTGCTTGCTTGGACACCTGATCAGCCTGACACTGCCTCTGAAAACAGGCTTTATAAGGCAGAACATGGAA
Organism: Brachypteracias leptosomus; assembly: GCA_013401335.1. Lineage (NCBI taxonomy): Eukaryota > Metazoa > Chordata > Aves > Coraciiformes > Brachypteraciidae > Brachypteracias > Brachypteracias leptosomus. Next base: position 49,572 of record VYZX01005507.1, read on the forward strand.
AGACAGCTTGTCTTCCCATTTTGACCCTTTTCAGTACCTGTGTCTTTGCAACTGTGATGGTCTACTAGGACGAGGCAGGCTACCCTCTAAACCACCAGCCCTGTCCCTGCTGGCTTACAAGGAGCCCCTTCCCCATAGCCCTCGTCCACACTGCCTGCTCCTCCTCACACGGAAACTAAATTCACTCCCACCACCTCTGGTCAGCATCACTGGAGCCCCACATCACCACTCCTGATTCAGCATAGCTAGGAGTTAGTCCTTGGCTTTGACCATACCAAGACGTGCAGCTGAGATACTTTGCGCTGTACTGTGTATCTCTAGTGGGAGGAGGAATTTGTATTATACCAAGATCTCATAAATCAGGACTTAAAGGACTACTGTAGTTTCCTAGATGGGAATCATCAAGGCTGGTGCATGCACATCACTTGCACCACACAAGCACAGGCAAGGAGTGTATTGCAGATTGCAGTGCCTGCCTGCTGCAAGAAGAAAGTGGATGGTGTCCTTGGCTGTAGAGGCTGGGCTCCTCTGGGTTAGCTGAATAAATAGGCTGGTAGTATTTGTCAGAGACATCACACACTACGAATCTGTATTCATTTTGCCAGAAGATATTAAAACATGACTCATGAACACACGCACATACAAAGAGGCTGGAGCTAGTGGGATAGAGAGTCTTTGGATATGGACAGAAATGCTTTGACAAAGGAACCAGGAAAATAACCATGCTGGAAGAGGAGGAATGAACTGAGCTGAAGTTCTTTTCTCGGTGAAACAAAGTCCTGGGAGGAAAGACATCTAGCAATGAACACACTGGAGGAGAAGACTGTTAGAGGAAAAATGCAGATCTGGTCAAACCAAATTACTACCCAAATTTCAGTTTCATTGAAACATGCAGAAATTGAAGCGAAACATTTTTTTCTCTCTTTTTTGTGTAGGAATTTCCTCATGTTTCAAACATTAACAATATTTCACAACAAAGTATTTATCTCTTTTTTTTTTTTAACTAAGAATACTGTGAAAATAGTTGTTTTGAAATCTGCTGAATGAAGTCCTCTACAAAGCTGCACCCATTGAGCACTGCAAACTATTCCAACACAGAACATCAGTATTAGACTACTGATACTGCAGAGGTCTCCCAGGAAAAGTGGCCACATGCAAACTAAGCTATGGTGGTACTACTTGAAACTTCAAAAAGTACACACTGACTGATATTTGTGTTGCTTCTTTTATTCTGCCTGATACAATTTGCATTTCGTTTAATGTCATTTTGATATCTCTCTCTTTGAATTAACAGTTTCCCCGTTTTGTCACCAGCAAAAGAAAGTTACCCAACTGTTACTCACCTGTTTGCTCTGTCTTCACAATGACATTATGAGATTGGTACAAGTCACTTCCACATTGACCTGCAAGAAAGCATATGGCAGATAGGAGGTAAGACAACGACCACAGAAGAGTCAAAGGTATTAGCTCCAAGCAGCAACTACTACAGCTGAGCCAGAGAGCTAATTATGGCATAGGAAACATACTCTTTCCCCTGGTCCTTCAGAATTCTGCCTTATGTCATATCTCAGCCATTTAGCAATAGAGTGAATGAGGTATAAGCAGTATAGCAAACATAGCAAATGATATCTGCCAGGTAGGTCTCTGCGAAAAGTAAGATCCCAGAATTCAGACCACTGTACATGCATCTCTGCCTAATATCTATTTACCATTCCATTTTAGGTGCTGAAGGTTGCTGTAAAGCAGTTGTCCTGCTGTCCCGGCTGCCTGAGTGAATTCCTGCAGGCTCATACTGCATAGGTGTTCCCCATTGATATCAAACTCCTGGAAGGGTATGCAGTTGGCATCCAGTTGATTGGTATCAAGGAGATGTTGCAGCCACTCCCAGACTTGAAACTTAGTCCAGTACTGCGGGTGTATTTCATGCCACTGGGTTCCATAGAAACTGCTGGACCCTAGAAAAGAAGAGAGTTATTTAATGTCTCTGTAAAAGGTTTATATCTAAATTTATAGCTAAATTGCATGTCTTAGAAGTCCACAGTTCTAGATTCTTTCTCAGTTCTTAACAGTAGCTCAGTAGCTACTACTGGAGAAGGCACAGTTGGTTTTGGTTTGGTTTTGTTTTTTTCCCTCAGTTTTCCAACTGAAAACCAGGAAATATTACATTAGACATATCTTGGCAGATAGAGTATGTAGGAATTTATTTATTAATGTTGACTAAATACAACAAAATTCTTTGATGGAAAATAGCTTACAGAAGTACTGTTGAGAAGGCATTTAGATCTTTGTGAGGGAAAATAATTTTAGTGCATCAGAAAATGATGGAAAAGCCTTCTAAATTCTCATAATATGATGTGGAAATTTTCTTTGAATAAGGACTTAATAAGGACTGCAAATGAATTGTGGAATTCAATCAAAGAATGATGCAAGCCAAAGCACTCTTGTATTACTCCACAGTAAAAGCCTATCAGTATGGCCCACAGCTTCACGATAGAGCTGATGTTCTGATGAACGCACGTTATTTCTGTAGTGAGGTAAGGTGACATGAATGCAGTTGTAAAATTCATTTTTAGTTATGGAAGCTGCAACATTTTCTTCTTAGGATGTCTGAATCTTTTCTTGGCAATCTCATCCTCCAGTTGAAAAAATTTGGGGAATGAGTGTGGAAATGATTGAGTGTGATATGTCAGAGAATAAAAGTTTGATGGAGATGTCAAGGCTCCTGAAAAGGAGATTGATATGTATTTTCATCACTGCAGAAAGGTAAAGGAATTTTAGAGACCAGTAGCTTCATAATGTAAATGGAGAACCTTTAGTGAGAGAAAAGAGTGGCTAGGTAAAAGGAAGTGAAGTAGTGAATGGTTGTAGAGGCTGGTCTGAGCTTTCAACTTCCCGTCCTTCTAAAACACAGTGAATCCTGATGAGCTTCACACTGGAAACATGAAAATAGGTCCCAGAGTTTCCCGTCATGAAATCTTGTGCAAAGTGAAACTCAACCGGGATTTTTTTTCCACATGACTGTTACAGACAGACCAGCACATTTATGAAGGGCATGCTTATGTATTCTTGTGTATTTAAAAATGAACATTAAAAAGAGCAAGAGCTTCACTGGGTGGGAACTTTCATTGTAAATTTTGTTGCAGCATTATTTGGATTAGAAGGACAACTGCAGTATGTGTTTGCTTGCTTAGATTTTAAGGTTTACCTGTCAACTGAGTGATGAAAACAATTTAAAAACACTATATAGAGAGGCAGAGATGTCTCTATCTATATTTTATACCAAGAGAATATATATTAAAACATTTTTATATATACAGCCATATAATGAGAAAACCATAAGAAAAAAGAAGTTCTCAGATCACAAGCTGTCTAGTGCTCTAATACCAGCGTAATCAGAAAGCTATCTAATAATTCAAGCTGATAAAACAATTACAGTAAAGGAGCAAAAAGGCTATTCTCCTGGAAAGCCAGAGGGGTGATTAGCATTGAAGAGTAATGTTGGATTAGAGAAGGTGTGAGAGGGGTAAAGTTAAGATGAAAAGGCTTCTGGACTGAGAAGAAGGAACTTTTGGCCCTTTCAATGCCACTAAATTCATTTTAAGAAAAAGAACTAGTAAGGAAATGAACCATAAACTGGTCATTTTCAGAAACTTAGTGTTCAGCTTTTTACAAATAAAGGAACAAATGGAAATTTTTCTTACCAGAACTGAAACTTCACTGAACTAATATCACTGAAAAATAATACTTGTGTGTGCTTAAAGGTGTAGTAGCCCCTTCCTCCCTGTCTCTCCCCAAAAAGCATGGCTTAGAGATGTTAAAATCCTCCTACCATTGCTTGTGGAATATCCGTCTGTCCAGGAAGGCTGCTGGTGGAGTAGATTGCTGCTGGAATTGATACTCATTCTGCCAGCTCCTTCCAAAATCATGATCTGTAAGTGAATCAAACAGCTTGTTCAGTGAGTGTAGTCCAAGAGGTAAATGGCAAAAAAACCCCAAACAAAATCCATTAAGGTGAAGTAAGGAAGCCAATTCCATTTGTAGAAGATACAATTGAAATCCAGAACATGTTGCCACAACCTCTTTTCCACTGCCACAACATCTTCTTATGATAAACATTACCATGATTGATTTGCATATGCAAGAAGCAAGTTTCTACAGCTGCCCATCCATACATGAATAATCTGCAATCAGAAATGAGGCCGAATGAAAAGTCAAGGCTCCTGACAGAGCAATACAGGAAAATTGCCAAGTCTAGAGAAATTAAATACTACTACTACTTTTTTTATTCTCATATAAAGAGAAATGTTGTTTAAACATGCTTTTCTTTTTTCTTTTTTTTTTTTTCAGGAGAGAGGAAAGACTTTTCAATAATTGCAAATGAAACTATACAGTTGACAACAATCCCTGTTCAGAAACTCCCTCATACAAAAGGATGCACATTTCAATGTTACAGGGAGGTAATGTTACAAGGAATATCTTGTCAGCTAACCCAGTTTCTTATCTGATCTGTGTCAGCACTGCCTATCACACGTCTCAGTAACAAATATTACAGATCATACATTTCAAACCACCAAAAAATCAGACAGGCAAAGATCTTGCAAATGAAACAGCCATTGTTGTCACAGAAACAGCATTTTGGAGTGACACTGTCCCCAAGACAGGATTCCCACTTTTAAGTGACACAAACTTTCCTTTCTACTTATCTTAGCATTAGCACCATGATTAAAATTGTGCTGTATTTTATTTATACTTAAAAAAACCCCAACCCCTATTTACATGATATTTTAGCAAAATGTCACATATTTATCACATGCTTAATCATTCTACTGAAGATATACAAAATTCCCCTATTACAGGTGTTCTTGATATTTTACATTATCTTTCAGTGGTTTGAAGTTGCAAAGTTTAAAAATATACATTGTAACCATTGACATTCTACAAGAGTTTGGGAAAATAATTTGTTAAATATCATAAAGGCTTCAGATTGTTATTCTTATATAAATAAGAATACACAGAAAAAACTAACAAACCAATTTTCAAAAATATTCTAAATTTAAAGCCACAAAGTCTGCAAAACCAAAATGTTAAGACATCAGGATGACATGCACAAGCAGCTAGACTTCGCCTTGGAATTAAAATGAGGATTAAATACAAAATGGACTTGTTAAAGTCACTGGTTTTGACTGTTTACACACTGAGGTGAATGAGAAAACTCCCATTGAGGCTACAACCTGACTCCCTACAAGGTCATACAAGCAGTGCTCTCAGTAGAAGAAAAGAAGTCAGTAGAAACACTCACAACCTTGGTTTTAAAGAACAGTCTGAAAATGACCTAGGTTGGTGTTTTCCTCTGTAATTTAAAATGGATTACATAGATTTTAAATGTTACAAGTATCTCTGTCTCTTTCCATCACCACCACCACCCACCCACTCCCCAAAACCTTAGGAAGTTCATCACACAGAAGGATGTTTTACAGTACAACCTACTTTATGGTCTTCTTTTTGTGGCTATACAGAACGGCAAGAACAAACCATGGATGTTTTAACAGTTGCTTTCCACTCTTAATTCTAGCCAATCTGTGACTCAGTGACCACCAGCTAGGAGAATTTAATTTCTTATAGCTGGTATGTGGAGGTATAAAATGATAACAATTAAGAGAGACACCTATAGTCGCACTCTGGCCAAACAAAAGATGACTGTCATGTCAAGAAATTTATCAGTCATTAAATTAATGTAAGTTAGAAGATATTTTTTAGTCCCATGTTAAAGCAAATTGCCTTAGTATTGTGAGGGAGAAAGTGTAAGGAAGCATTTAAATTTATTATACTGATTATAAAAATGTTCAGCATATAACATGAATTTAATTTATTTTATGTACTTGCTCTTGAACTTTTAAGGAATATTGAATGTATGACAGTCAATGTATACACTTCTAAAACTGCACAGGTTGATGATACATTAAGTTATTTATTTAACTCTGGTTTTAATAATTTAAGGTAATTAGGTTTGAATGAATGAAGTATTAATGATAAAGACATTATTACAGTATCAAATAGAGGTGAGGTAGAATACCAGCTATTCTGGGAAAACTATAAAACTTCAGGATTAGCAAACTCTTAGGAATTTAGTTTGGTAAATTTACTTCCTTTTTTAAAAAATACAGTATTGATATTGAATTTCCACTTATTGATCTGAAGTCACATTTTCAGAAGCCATCTCATAATTTCAGGTACTACATTATGAGTTTTTGTATTCTGCAACTTGTGCAGTTTCTGGAATTCCACATAATTTTCATGCCTGATACTTGTGCAAATAAAAACGTGTCTGGGAAAACGTGTGCATATGAACTGAAATTATTTCTGTGTTCAATCTCCTGTGTAATTTTGTCCTTGAAAATTCAGTTCAGGTAAACTCTCATTTTTCCTTCTTCATAACTAATCAGGCGAATTTCCAAATCAAAAGATCCTATGACACTTTGATTCAGCAACTGAAGCTATGGATAGTTAAACAAATCAAATCATGTGTTTCACACAGTGTTTTCACCCCAGCAGTAATCAAAACCAACGTATGTCAAAAATCTTAAAAGAAACACTCTGACAGTCTTTTCACTAGGTTTCAGCTATATTCCTTTAAAATCTTCTTCCTCCATCACAATTTAGCAGACAATTACTCTAACTAAACAACATTAATGATATTTTCAGATAATGTGCATGGAACTTGCTTTATAATTTAATCAATCAATACGTCTCAGTTTTGAAAGATATATAAGTTATCTGAATTAGAATAATTTAATCAATTTCCAATATCACCTGTAGGAACACATGAGAGGAAGAATTTGCAGTATGACATTAATTACAGGAACAAGATTGAATTTAGCTTTACAAACTTCTCCAAAGGTCTGCATAATATTCAATGTACTGTGTTTTTGGTGACTTGAAAATTGTCAGGTCGCCTGCTTTATCTTAAAGCAAGGGTGTTCCTTATTTGGAAATCATTCTAGCACTTTGTCTAGGGTAAGTATAAAGTCCTACTACCATAACTTCCACAGCCTTGATTTGAAGTGTACAGCATCATGCTCAAGAATATTTTCCCTGTGAAAACTAAACGGTGGGTTTTCTCCATCTCATCCTACATATGCCTTTCCTTGAGACATGTTCATGGCAGATTTATGTTGATAGCAGCGTCTCATCCCATGCTTAGAAAGATTTTGAGTCACAATAGTGGAAAGGGTGTGCTCTTCCTTAGTTCAGGGCCAAATCCTCAAATCTCCCTTGTGTAGAGACAAACCTGGTTAAAGGGTGTGAAGCCTCAAGGGGAGGGACACAAAATACGTTCAGTTTTCTTTTAATCATATGCCACGTATCAAAGTGAACAGTGGAGCTAATGAAGCCCAGTTTACTATGAACTTGTATCTTGTGGTTGGATTCTCTAGTGTCTAGTAAGATGTGAGCACTGATTGAAGTTTTTCCCACGGTTGGGGCATTCATAATATCTCATTGTCTTAAAGGAGTGAACACCAGCTTCACTCTTTCTTTCAGCTGGAGTATTAACAGATTTTCCTTCTGTACTTGGCAGGCAGTTTTCATTAATCCTGTAAGAACTTCATATCTTTGAGACTTCTACCCCATATCAAATTTAATTAAAATTAGTGATGGGACTTGAAGATTGTTACAGGCAAAATGTAAAAGCCAACACACAAGACAGAATAACCACAAAAGCCTCATTTCCTCAGGAAATCACACCATAAAGTACTTCTAGCTGAGCTGTGATTTTGGAAAACAACATAAAGATCTTATGATCTGTCTCCTTACTAAGACATGGTACATTATAAATGAAAGCAGATATGAAATATCATATGTGCATATATATGCATGTATTCATTTACACATGTATAGAAACACACACATATGCCTCTGTGTGTGTGCATTGCAGGTTGCTGTACACACATTTCCATTCCTTTCCACTGAAGAGGACTCATCTCTGGTGTATAATCTTATAACACTAGAAGGAACGTTGTACAGTTATGAGAAGAGGCAAATAACACTTAATCAGCAAGGTTACATATAGTTATGTACTGGTGTTCAGCAACATTCTTTCTAGAGAGAGTCCTGTGAGCAGGGATGGATGCATCCAGAAAAAAATAAATCTTTCCCCTACATTCAGTATATCAGGTGATATTCACCAACAGCAAACATGGAAAGCCTCTCTTAGTGAAAGCTCTCACTGGAGTCAGGAGGATCTCTGGCTGAGGTACAACTTAGTAACTTGGCAATAACAGAAGGTAATTTTCTCTGTTCTTCTCTTCCTTGACCACCTGACCACTGAGTAAACGGCAGTAATGGAAAGAGAAAGGAATCATGGCCTGCCCATGGAGCAAATCCAACATTGCAGAAAAACATATTTACAAATCCTTGAACCTTGAACACTGTATAGGGCACTCTATGCAAATTATTTTATTGCACTACAGGTGTGCTCTGAAAATAAATTACTCTGCTCCCCATTTCCACATTCAACCCAATGAGTCTTAACATCCAGATAATGAATCCCTCCTTTCTTTGAACCAGAATCTTCCAAGAACAGCTCATATTTAATGACAAGAAAATGCTGAACACAGTATGAAAGGCAGTACTCTGCCTTTTTGCTATACAGAGAAAATGAGCAAATTCTAAAGTACTAGTACTACAACTAGTGTGATTATTCTGACATTGATTTGTACAGTTGCTTATGTTACAACATTGAACTAAACTAAAGGTCTCATTTATATGAGGGGGTGTGGAGCCCATAATGGGAGGGGGCCTACAGTCTTTTGGTTTGCAAAGCTCTGTGCTCTATGCAAAACACACAAAAAAAAAGATGTCTAAGGCAAAACTGACTGAAACTATTAAACTATGACTCCTCCTGTAAACTATGCAAAGTCTAAGTGTGACTTCTAGCTGAGACAAGCTCAGTGCAGCTCCTCCTGGCGTGTCCAAAAGGGTGGATCTCTTTTAGTGTATTTACCTAGGGGATCCTTCCCCATTTTTCCCCTTTTACCATTATGGCTGAACTTCAAATGTAGATTTCACCTGGGCCCATTTTCTTTGAAGTATGTTATGTACACAGTGAAGACAGAATCCCTGCTTTTCAGGGCTTGGAGTTTATGGAACAAGTATCTGCAGACTATGTTAGTTATTTTAGATCATTACTCCACCTTGGATTATAGTCAAGCACTTAAACAGCAATCTAAAATATATAATACTGGGTAATAACTGCAGCTGCAGAGGAACAAAATCTGGATTTTAATCTTTTTCTTGAAAAATCAAAAGACAACCAAGTGGGACGGGTTTTCAAGACACCAGAAACAAAGGATATGTAGAACAAAGCAGATGGACCTGCTTTACACATAGATTACTTCAGAAACATAAATACATTGTACTTGTAATGTATATGATCAACTACCTGCTTTGCATTCCAACCACCTATTTTGCATCTCCAGTGAGGAGAAGGTCAGGCACAAACTGAAGGTATGAATGTTGAGTGCCTGTTTGCATGTTACTGCGAGCTTTGGGTCTTCTGGTTGTTTTGGGTTTTTTCCTCTCATTTAATGTGCATTACTACTAGGGCTTATTCTGAGCCAGGTCATATTCTGAGTCAGTGTGCCTATATGTATTTATCAATGACCCTGATTGTCTTATGATCTCTATCTGTCTATTTTACAAATGTGTCATGTTCATCCTTGGTGTCTATGCCAAACTCCCAGATAAGATACCATCCCTGCCCCAGCTCACCTTCAGATATGACCTGTTCTGCAGTGTGTTAGGATCTCTTCTGGCCATGTAGATCTACATAGAACCATCATGCACTTTGTTTCCATCCCTTTGTTTAAATGCCTAAAAAGCAGAGAGAAGCCTCAAAAGAAATAGTTCATCTGCAAGCTGATTCCTGGCAGGGATTCACTTCACAACAAAAAACTCAACCTTGGAACACTTTGCTATGACCTGCAAGGTACCATTCAGATGATATCCTATGAAGTTTGTCCTGGCTGATGATAATCTCAAGACTCACCACTAATATCATTGCAAATATACCCCATAAAAATTTGTTTCCAAACCCTTTGAAAGCTTTGAGGAAAGTTCATATGAAGAAGCACTATAATCGTGTTCAATATTTGTTGTATAACATACCGCTTGATGCATTTTATTTTTAGTCCACCATATGTATGTTTGGACCACAGTAACAAAGTGTGTTTACTGAATCACATTGCGAGTGTGAAGTTCAAGGAATCACTTTTATAAGAAAATTTTCTAAATAATCTCCAGAACGCTTTGTATTCAGGATTCTGGTTTGGAGGTTTGGGGTTTTGGGGTCAATCTTTTTCCTTTCCACATCTCTCAACTACACATTCCTATGGTTCCATATTTTTGGTGTATACAGCTGTGGTTCATATTTGCATGTGCAAAACTGACTCTTGGTGAGGTTTCAGAGACTACACTGAGATCTTGATAATTTACTGTTGTGGGCTTTTGGAGAGGAAGAGTTTGGTTTATTCTTTTGTTTTCTTTGAACCTTGTATATTAAATGTATACATGAAGGTAAACTGAAAGACTAGCAAAAGGAAGATGAATAGAAAAGGAGCATTTAATATTTACCTACATTACAGATAGGATTATGATAAACAAAATCAAATAAAGCTTGATTGGAAAACCTTTTATTACTAAAGATCTGATTTTCATGATGCACTACAAGGCAACTTTTGTAAGAGATATGTGGTGGTTGTTTTAACATGTTCATATGGATGCTTCAAAATGTTGCATATATATTTTAACTAAAAAGAGGCTTGGATAGAAAAGTTAGGATCCAGATCTGTATCTAAGCTATTCCTCTGCTCCAGGGTTTGGATTTGATTCTTATCTCTCTTCTAAAGATGCAATTTAAAGACAAAGTGATAGTTCAGCTTCCTTTTTTGAAGAGAGAACAAAGTTCACTTTATGAATGTAAAAAAAAAAAAAAGAAAGGAAAATTTACTTGATGAAGTGCAAAGTCTTCATAGGTTGTCTTTTTTCTCTGACCCTTTTTTTAGCAATCAACAATCTTCATATGAACTGACTTCAATTTTCAAGGTACTTATTACAATAATGAAAATAAAAAGGAGAATTTTAAAATAAGTTTTGCTTGTTTGTTTTTCTAAATCAGAAGTAAACAGAAGGTCAACTGTGAACAGAGTCTTCAATGGCACTCCTTTCATCACTGTGTTCACCACCTCAGCAAGTTCATGATAGTTTGGGTAAGCTAGTTTTCCTGAATATTTAGAAGTCATTTGCCATAGATTCATCAGTCTAGCCTCAGGGATACAGAATCTTGGAAAACACAATAATGGGAAAATCTGCCTTTGCTCTTTATTCTTCTTTCAGCACTTAACACCACACCTCATGGAACAATTCCATACCTCCTTTTATGTCCTTCCTATCTCTCTGGTATATCCTTCCTCTAACCGGGAGCCAGCTCATCTCCCTAATCTCCTTTTGCTAAACACCTTTCTTTTGCTTACAATACACGAAATATACAAATGGCCAAAAAGTGCTCTAGATGCCCCTGTAGCTTGACAAGCCACATGTCTATAATTAGGCAAGAACCTCATCAGCTAACAAAATACTACCATCGTGTTCTTACACCTTGTTCTTTTCCCTTGGCTCTGGTTCCTCAACTACTTCCCTCTACCTTCTATGACAGATTGTCTTTGCATTGCATTAAAGACTAACAGCATATCGAGGGAATCACTTTCCATATTGCTAATGTAGACAGTGTGACTGTTCAGTTATTAGTGAACAACAACAATAATAACAATAATAAATGTGCTCGTATTCATGTTTAGCTCTCATTAGGCGCTAGAGTGTTTCTGACATAACAGCCACTCAGATACAGACACTGACTTATGCTGCTGCAGCAGCCAGCATTTAATGGAGAAGTTTTTATTTTAACCACTATCAGCACTTCTCTTTTATTATGGGACTAGTCTGTTTTTCAACAGTAAAAACCGCTAATTTGCCTACTTCCAAAATAAAATTCTCCTTTTTTTTCTCTTTTCCTTTTTTGTAGACTCTCTTTCATACATTTTGTTTTATAAAGAGCATCTGCTTGGAAACTGCAGATTTCCTCTTTGGGTGTGGTTTCTGAGTAAGAACTAAACAGAATCAGGAAAATGGGATGAAGACAAATACCGGGAAAGTGTCTTGGAGAATGTGCAAATTTTCCCATTGGGACTAAAATATTTACATGAATTAATTCATTCAATCAACAAATTAAGTGTGTTTCTTCATTAAATATATGAGGGACACAGCACAAATTAGCTAGGACAGGGAAGCTGGGAGTTGAGTGTAAAGCCCTTTATCCTAAATTAGGCAGATGGCTGGAGGAATAGCCTTGTCAGCAGCAGTGTTTTTATCTTATTACAACCCACTGCCTGACCAACCACAACCTGATCACACTCTTGCTGTCGTGATAGCAAAAGGATATTTCAAGGACAAGACATAACAGAGGCAGCACAAGGCTTATGGTGGGAAGGTTCATTCTGTGCAGCTGGCAGAGAGGGTTTATATGACCACCCAGGTCAGTCATATTTGCCAGTGCCGAGCTGGGACTTGCTGATCCCGTGTGACAGCTCCAGCCAGGATGCCTGCTCCCCCTCCATTCCTCTCTAGACTACCAGGTATCCCAAGGTGGGCAGCTGTTTGAAAGAAAAGTGTCCCCAGGTGGGCGGCTATCATTGAAATAAATAGTTCGCTGAAGCTCAGTGATCCCGTTTCAGAAATGATCTGCTGTCAGATCATTACTTTGACTGTCGTTCATGCTTGCATGTTTGTGTGTGCTTAGTGAACATTTATTTAGAGCCCAGCTATATCAATGCAGTTTATTCAGATTGTGTTTGTTGCGTAAAGAATAGGAGATTGCAAGACCACTGCCCCGGCATTCTGCTCCGCTGGCTGCACAATAGCTGTCTGCTTCACACCTGGGTGTAGCAGTAAACTCGCTTGCCCCACACACCCAGTACTTTGAAGAAGCTCTGAGTCTCCTGGAGCCACATGGCACTGGGAGAGTAGCTGAGGTATATGTTGGGGCTCATTTATGCTCCCTGCCTTCATTAAAAGCCACCAGAAAATGGGGGGAATGAAGTTCCCTTGCTCTGCAACCACCTTCTATAGGTAAGGCAAGAAGCTGTGGGAAACAATGTCTCCCTGAATTTGTAAAAGCTGAGAACAGCTTCCTCCTCTCTCCTGCCTGTGGTTAGAGGAGCAACACTTCCATGGCATCGCTCCTTCTCACCTGGCACAGTGAGAGCTGCCCATCCTGTTTCCATTGATTTCTTCAGTGGCTGCATTAAACAATACAATGGAGCATTTATGTGTCAGTGTTAGGAGCAGCTTATTAAGTAAAACCCACCGTAAATAGAGCCGTTAATTCTGTTGCTGGCATGGCTCTTTCTTATCTTCTCAATACCTCCCAGAGGGTATTAGTCTTACCCTTTCATTTGAGTTGGCAGCAGAGTTATTTTCTTGCACCTGCTGCTCTACTCCGATAACAACACAGGTCAGCTTTGATTTGTTGGAATATAAACAAAATAGGAAAGCCAGGCATCTGCCTCAACAGCCTCGGCCGGTTTGACAATGCAGCTTTTCCCACTGAGTTTTGTACAAATGTACTCTTTTGATTCTCACGTGAACTCTCTCCTGCTTTGTAAGTAGTCCTTTGCTACAGAATAGCCTGGTGTCAGAGGAGAGTTCAATCCTGTACTTTTCCATCAACTGAAACCTCTACAGGTCTAAGTAACACACTGTTCTAAGACATAAATCGGAATATTTTGCAAAATAAATAAAGAAAAATCATCTGAGCCCCAATGATTCAAAAATTAACAGGAAAAAATAACAAATTAAGTGTAAACAGTAAAGGAAATTTCTTGAGAGATACAGAAAACCAGAAGCACTTGGAGGGTTTGTTTTCACATATGAACCATATGGAATGCATACTCTAACTCTTAATCTACTAATTAAAAACCCCAAGAAAGTAAAAAAAAGTAAGTCTATGAGAAGTAGGTACTCAACTGGGAACTGGGCTACTTTTAAGTTCTTCTGAAAATAAAGCCTGCAGGGCTCATCTACTGTAAAATCATCTACGGTAATGGAAGAACTGAAACATTGACAACCATAGAGCAGAAAAGAAAGAGTCCACGCAGAAAGCAAGGCAGTAAATAGCACAAAAATGAAGGTAGGAACTAGTATTACCCTCCTATTACAAAGAGGAAAATTGAGACTCAGAGCTGAAGTTATTTGCTTAAGTCATGTAATAAGTCAATGGACAAGTCAGTCCAACACGTATCTTCCAGCTCAAACTCCATAGCTGTCCATTACGTCATATCTCCAGAAAAAAATTTTAACACGCAAATGAGTTAGGATGATCGTGGGGTTTTGAGGGCAAAGAGAAGGTATTAAATAAGGGAAAGAATTTTCCATTAAAAAGTAAGACTGCTCAAACTGAAACCAATATTTTTCTATGCATCATGGCCATTATGTGCATAGCAGAGATTTGAATGTTTAGTTAGCCTAACAGTTAAACCTACGCTTGAAGTATTAAATCAAAAAAACTGTCCTTGGTGTAGGTATGATTCTGAAGATGAGCTAGAAACTCCTAAGTAGAGCTGTCTGAATTTCAAAATTTCTGTTCTGTGGAATTGTGGCTATTTCACGACCCTTTTTTTAATTCCCTCCTTTTTTTTTTTTAAGTCTCAATGAAAGAAAGGAATTCTACAAAGCAAGTTCCCTTACAATAGAGAGGGAGGAACCCTATCCCAATCAACTGACATGTAAAAACCTTGTCCAAGTAACAAAAGTGCAACTCAGCCTGTTATGTAAAATTGTTTATGAAAGACAGAAAATATCAGATACCAAACTAAGATATTAGTGTGAACAGGAGGTAATGTCACCAGAGAGCAGCTGCGCTGGAAGCAATAAACTTGCCTAACATGGCTGTTGTGTACATGGTCACCAGGGAACCCTCTGCAGGGTCTCACCATGGTAATCCTGAAATGCAGCCTCTGCAGACTACCAGATCTGGATGTCTCAAATGCTACCTAGGATGTGAAGTTTTGATCCCATTCCTCCACTTTCACTGATGATTGCTATTCCTTCTCTTCCTCCTTATTTCTTTTACTACTTTATTTATTTATTTATTTTTACATTTTTGTTTAATTTTTTTCCCCGTCTCTTTCATTGTTTGTCTTCTACTTACTCAGACTGGCTGACCTGGCCAAGGAAGCTCCTTTCAAACAACACCATAAGTTTGTAACCAGTAAAACAGACAAAAGCATAATCGGTTTTACAGCAACTGTGGAGTTTGTGGCTGGTCTCTAGGATGGAGGCTGGAGGAGTCAGAAACAGGGGGAAAAGCTTGCTTCCCACAGGTTTTTGCTCCCCTTTAAAGGTATGTGTCTCACTTAGTGCTCAAGGTAATTGGAACAGGTTCCACCTACAAAACCAATAAAAATGTTTCTGGACTATTTCAAACAACTATTTTCTTCAAAAGGAGATTTATTGCCATGTGAATTATACCAACTTTAACACTGTGTTAGGAAGGGAGTGTTAGCAGAGACCATTATAAATAGCTATTTCCAGGTGCTAGAGAGTTTTTTCTTTTCTTTTTATCTTTAATGACTAAATCTCCATAAGATTTTTAATATTGTAGATGTGGCATAGCATAGGATAAGTTGATACCTTGGTTCTAAATGACCCAGAGCTCTGTTAGTTTTTCACATGCACAGTAGCACTGATTATGTTAACACCTTTGAGTCTACATCCCTCCATTATATCAATGCTAGCATAGGACAGCCTGGCTGGTGCTAGAACTGCAGTCCTCCTGCTCATAGTCTGGGGTGTGGGGAAGGGCAGCTCTGGGCACACCAGCTCTCAGGCTGAATACATGCTCCTGCAAGAAAAACTACTACAGCACATGGCAAAAACAGCAGGCGTGGAAGTCGCAGATAGCTCAGGCTAGGGCCCTTGGCATAAGCAACCCCACACTCAATATGGGACAACACTAGTCACTCATTTATACCTACTGAAAAAACACACATAAATACCAAATACAAATAGTTTTGAAGTTTAAAGGATTAAATGAAGGAGTTAGATTAGCAAACACAATTGTTTGAAATGAGGGCAGATATTTTAATTCCTATCTTAAAAAGTAAAGCAAGAAAGCCTGTGCAGGAGATAAGGGATGTGCATGTGCATGTATGTTTGTGTGAGTCTATACATATCAGGAGTGGCTATAGGCAGACTAAGAAAAAATTGCTGGATTGACTACAATTTGATTATCATCCAAAAATATTTAACCATTTGAGATTTTGAAGAAGGAAGAGAAGCTTCTACCTGTTCTTACAAAGTATTACAGCTCCATCAAAAAAAAGTCTTGGGGAGGTTAAGTCACTAAATGAAGGAAAATGGTATCTATTTGATTTTGTACATCCCGCTTTTGATAAGTCTGCAAGGATATCTTACTTATCTGATCACTTCTTAATTCAGTCTTCTAAAACTTTCATCTTCCTCTGTCAGGGAAGCTGCCTGGGAATATGACAAGTAAAGTCTATTTTATGTGAGTAGTATATTAGATCCCATTGCAAAAGAGAGGAGAAAAATGCCCTTGAACGTGCCAGAATTTGGCTCCCTGGTAAAGCCCCTCTATAGCTATGCCAATCCAAGAGACAATTGCTTAACCAAACATACTTTGAAAGTGCATCATCAAGATGCTTCTTGATGTTGTGTAATAACAATTATGTGTTTCAGTAAGAACCATTAAGAAAGTTTGGGGGTAACCATTATATCATGGACTTTGTCCGATTCCTGACCATAGCATCTCTGTTCATTAATTATATAACAATATAAATTTCTTACCCACTCACTGCTAGATGAAAGAACACCCAGAATGGTTTTAAAAACCAAAAACAATTCTGATGATGATAGCACTTGGACAATAAAGCATATCTTTACACATGATTGCTTAATCTTCACAGACTTGTAGATGCTTAGGAGACTGTTCTGGATAGAGAACTGAGCTCGAGTGTTTGTGTCCGCATCCTTCCTCCGTAATAGTCAGGAACATTTTTTTATTCTATGTGTATGCAGATTCTTTAAGTAGAATTACTTTCTTTTCACCACTGCAAAGCAATTCTGCTTTATTGCCCTATGTTATTGGTCTATAACCAGTGATTATCTAACCCCAGCTAGCTATTTTGCCCACTACTTCTCATACTCTTTCCTGTGGAGCACATTTCACAAGATCAGCAGACAAATAGGTAACAATAACCATGTGCAATGTCAGCTTCTGGAAATGGAGCCTTTGAGGGCTCTTCCTCAGAGAGAGACACGCAAAGTGACAAACGCCAGCTGATTACTCCACTGGCTACATGACTCCATGTTTACTCATTCTCACCCATTTATAGACCAGCGACCAACAAATGTCCCAAGTATTTTAAGCATTCAATGAGGGATTTGGTGCAAGCTGCATCCCCAGTAGAGCTCAAAGCGCAGAAATCCTTACTTTTTCATACACCACCTGCATGAACAAACCCTTCTTTGCTTACCCTTTCTATCAGCAGTGCTACTTATATATTTCACCTTTACTAAATTTGCAATGTACCCTTCTCCTGAAAACCTACAGAAATAAATCCTTGGTTAATCAAGGGTCAAAATACATGTAAACTGCAGAGTGTGTTGAAGGCAGGGACAGAAAGAAAGAGAAGCAGACATTTGTGATAAGAGATCCTGAAGCACCCTCGAGCATCAGGCTGGCTGAGCGGTTGAAGCCATCATGGTTTTCTGAAGATGGTGTTGGACTTCACTGATGTTCACAAGGCATTTATTGAAAGAGAACTACATGAGTTTACACTTGAAAGTTCAATAGTAACCAGGCTGTGAGACCGGGCAGAGACTTGACTTCACTGAACATCATAAACTATGCAAGCTGCAAAAATAATTAGCATTTCTGTTCATTTCCTCATGAATAGCAAAGCCTTTTTATTTGGTTCTACCACATCCTAACATCATGTGTCATTAGCAATGACAACTGACAATTAAGTTTGTGTCCCTTTTCTTTTTATGTGCTGCTTGCCGCAGGAACGCCTAGTCCTCAAAAAGAACATGTACTTTACAACTGTAGGAAGCCTGATGAGAAAGAGAGCACTGTAAGATCACAGAAAATCCTATAAAGGGTTGTCACATTATCATCAGAATAAGAAGGGGTGTGTGTGGGGGGGTCATTCATGTCTATCTGTAGCTTAGTCTCAGCACACTGACCAATTTTAAGCCAGACAGGTCTGTCTTGTAGCACCCACTTTCCAACCCGCCTCTCCATATGGTCATTGCTCCAGTTCACAGACATGGTATTCATCGTATTGCAAAAAAGAGACACTTATGTGGTAACTGAATCTAAGCAAGTAAACAACAATAGAATGCCCGTAACTGTAGACTCCACAGAATAGATACAGGCTACACTGCGGTCAGGGGAAGTTTACCAGGGAGAAGACTGAATGGTTTGGTCCTCAGATGAAGTTAGACATGTTTATAAAGAGTGTGTAAGGGGTGAACAAGGGAGGGAAGGTAAGCACTGATTCTGGAAAAGTGTCTTGGCTCTTGGGCAGTTAACTGAGTTCACTAAGGCAATAAAATCATTGATCCTTTTCTGTAAGAATTGCATCTAGCTATTTACCTCTTCAGCAAGTGTAGAATTTCATCATTGCAGGGGTTTTTTTGGTTCAAATTGCTGTTAGACAGACAACAGGCTAACACGTCAGTCGTGTCTGGACACAGATGCGTCTACAGAAATCCTCCTTTTTCCTCTCTAATCTCTCTTCATCTGTGTCTCTGGATAATTTTCCTATTTAGTTTGATCTCTCTCCATTGCAATTTGTTAACTTGCACCTCCCAGACAATTCATAGGGAATGAAAAAAAAATAAGAAAGTTCAGTGGAAGACAAATTACTTCATTTTACCTTTGTCCAACTGTCCTACTGTCTGTTTCCACCACTGCTCAAAACTCACAACACCCTGAGAATATCTGAAGTAATATAAAGTTACTATGGCAATATCACAGAACATTCTTTCAGGTGACAAGAGGGCAATAATATCGCATGTTAAACAGACCACATTCTATTACCTGATCTCGCCACAACTATGGTAATAGGTATTGTTATCACCTTATAAATTGCTGCAAAGGCCTACTTAATTTGTTCTGGGGCAAACAAAGCATTATTCTGGCCTGATATGAGATCTTTTATTCCTATAACTTGGGAAAAAATATATTTTGTTACCATCTTTAATAGGATTTACAAGTGACATAAAGACTAGGAAAAAAAAAAGAAAAAAAAAGCAAGCAAAAAAATCAACTCTACAAATGATAACCTTGTCTCTGCTTGGAGTACTAATGTTCAAAGGTGAGAAAAGGGTCTGGAGGATGATGACTCTAAGAAAGCCTTGAGAATACTTTATAAACCCCTGACCCTGAACTCCCAGTGTATTGACTCATATTACTCGAACTCATTGACCCAAACTTTGTGTTCAGCACTGCTGTTCCTACAGCCTATGTCCAGTCCAGACATCCAAATTTCACAACAGATGTTGAAAAATTAGAGGGGACCGTTGAAGTGACTAAAGGATGGAAAAGCTTAAAGTGAAACAGGTTGAGGTCCTAGAGGTTTTCAATGTAGTGTAAGTTTTTGCATGAGAGTGAAGAGCCTATGGAGCTTGGACAATCACAAAAAAGACTAGGCTAAGGAAGAACTTTTCGCCAGCTACCTACACAAGAAACAGAAATTTTCCATCTAGGGGAATTCACACTAACCGTCAAAAGACAAAAAATCAAGTGATTGGATGTTGAAGCTAGACGACATCAGACTGAAAATGAGATAAGATATTTTTAGAGAAATGGAATTTAATTGCTGGAATGCTTTAAAAATTTCTGGTGAATTTCCCATTGTTGGACTTTTTGACTTTTTTTTTTCAAGATTGGAAGCTTTTTAGAAGATAATCTCTACTTCAAGTCACTTCATTAAAATCTGAAAAATTCTAGGAAGTCCTATATAGTTATCACAATAATCACTTCTGGTTTTGAAAGCTGTAAAGGTCAAGAAATAAACTGTCATTAATTGTGATATTTGTTGGCGAAACACCTTAATCCTGTTGGTTTTCTAGTTTTAATTGTAACTGTTTTCTTTGGTTTCTTCATTTACACTAAATATAAACCTGCTACATTTTCCAGCTCTGATATTTTCTACAGTGCAAAATAGATGTCAGAAAATTGGCTAAATTGCTACCCACAAATTTGCTATCAAAACAAAACTTAAGAGACTTTTATGTGTTCCACCAAAGTTTTCACAATTTACAGGAAATTCTGGTACAAGACAGGTATATTTAACAAAGTCCTATGTGACAGAAATGCAAATAAAATCACTAAATGAAACTTTTACCTCATGGGGCATTTCTGGTATTATGAACTGGTTTTGTTGTCTAGAGAATGGGACACATCAGGTAGTTGGATGTACTTTAGAAACTAAGATGACATATGATATTTTTAGATAAAGAAATCCAAAGTACATTAGTGATAAAATTAAGTAACTTTATAGCCATATACACAAGAGTATGTGCCTAAAATGTCTCTTGGTGAAATGCAAACATTTATCACTAAGCCCATTGCACATATTTTACAAAATCACCACAGATTTTGAGCAACTTTTTCTTCACATTCACTTCTACCATTACTTAAGGAGCTGTGCCTATAGCTTAAGGGGCTATTCTGGTTCTATTCAAATAACATTACCACTGGAAGAGGAACAAATTAAAGCAGAAAAGACCCTGCAGGCCTCTACTTATACTGTATTTACCTACCCAGTTCTTGAGCTGGGTTCTGCACGGTTCTTTAGCTTAGAAGGGATCAGCAGAACCCCCATCACCACAGGAACTGACAAGAAATTGCCTTGAGGGTAAAACCGATCCAAATTATAAACATACTTTAGGATTATTTTTTATCAACACAATCACCATCAACATCCTCATTACTAAAAACAACAGAATCACAGTCATTATAAAGTGTCTCCCCAAGCTGCAACACCAGCACCCTCAGTGATATAGAGAAGATCTACTTTCTTGACCCTTGCCTTAGTGAATAAATGACCACTCTGTGGACAAAAGCTGCAGATTTATGGCCCATAATATTATTAGATATATCATAACAAAAGGGATCTTCAGGAAACTTTAAATAATCCTGATGAAGCCACTGGCTCAATTCCAAGTCAATTACTTTCTGGGTAAGTAAAGGCAGAAGATCTGGCCCCATTCAAAAATAAACACAACAGAAATACTTAGATAGATACTTAAACAGATAAATACTTAAAAGATACAAGTTCAAAATAGGAGAACAGAAGCCTTTATCATAACCTTAAAAAGCCTTTTGATCAAATGAGCTTAGCTGCTGTTCCAAAGTGGGAAGGGAGGGGCTCATTAAGGTATCTGTGAGTCCAGTAGACACTTCTCTCTTTTTTAAATTTTTTTTTATTCTCACTAGTGTTAATTTAAAGGAAGTATTTTTAAAACAAAACAAAACAAAAAAATCCTTACCTCATTTAGCTGCAGATTCTGGAGTGGAAATCCTTAACTGAGGCAATGGGAAATCTGTCTACAGAACAGTAGACTGGGTAAACGCAGTACTAAGTTATGTCTCCTAAAGACTCCCAAGAGTGAAGATAAATGGATGTGATATTAATTTTAAAACATTTTGCTGAATACTCAGGCAGCCAATAGGGAAATTCCTTAGGTCACTTCCTGTTCATTTGATTGGGTCTGTAACGACAACAACCAAGATGAGGTTGGGAACATTTGCATAAGGCCAGCTCAGTCCTCAGTATTCAAAGAGAACAGGTCTAACCGGGTTACACGCGTGGCTCCAGAACAAAAGAAAAACCTGGTAATGGATGAGGGATTGATTTCTTTGTAGTTGTTTTTTTAAGACCATCCCTTTTTTTTTTTTTTAAATGGAGGTTATTTCAGGTAGATAGGGATATTATAATTAGAATGAAGAGAAGTAAAAAGCAGGAATATCTTCAATTAAAATTAGTCCGGAAACAATATTAGGAGATACATGGTATGGAATAATCCTGTGCTGGCAAGGAGGTGAGCCAGTATCATGGAATCAGTCTCTTCTTGTGATACCTTGAGCATCCTGCAAAATGCATGAGTCTGCAGAAAGGGGAGCCTCAGTCTTCTGGCTTCTCTGGGTATCTGAGAGAAAGTAAAAACAAAATGAGAAAAAAATCATCATTGTATGTGTACATGGTGTTGAGCACGAAAGCTCAGCTACATGCAGGTTAGCAAGACAGAAAATCAGCAGATGAGTTCTCAGTTTTACATTTCTCTGCTTTTAACCTTCCTAATTCTGAAGGTTAAGATCAGCAAGGGAAAAGTAAAAATTTGCTTAAGGCACATGCTTCACAGACCATGGAAGTCAGGCGAAATATTTTTGCTTGTTCCTCTGAGCCACAGTCTAGGCATTGCATTAGAGGCCTTTCACTAATTAAGTCATAAGTTCAGCTCTCAGCTGGGTTGAAGAGCAAGGAAAGGCTATTTCCTCATGGAAGATCTGTGCTTGCAGAACAGTTCTAGAAGTTGTGAGATCAAAATTTTCCCTAACCATGTTTGATTTACCCCTCCAGCTTGCACCCATGAACCTGAGTAGGAAACGAGGTGCCTAAATGAAAATATGAACCCTTGTCTGTCTCATTATTTCACTAGTCAGAAATGGCATCTAACATGAAAACAGCTAAAAATGTAGTAACGTAAGAAGGTTCTGAGATGTCACTAATTAGTATGCATAGAACACAAGAAGTGCTGAATATTATTAGAGTGACTATTCAGTGGTCTATGTGAAGTGAATACTCTTTGTTCAGTTTTGCTTCCACATCTCATCATAAATCTCCCTCCCGACAGACGCTGACAAGCATTCTTAGTGCTATATTTAACAAGCACAGGGAATGAATTGTTCTGCAACATCCAGAGATAATATTAATTATTAATCAAGTCTCATTGTCAGTGTATGGGAAACATTTCATCATGTTATAAATAGTGAATCTCAGACTCAAGAAATGTTACCTTTGTTCTTATCATCCACGCTAACACCAATTATCTTAAAACCTGAGTTGCTTCTCTTCACATAGATAAGGTGCACCTGTGTACATGTGTTGTTTGGGAAGATCCCATCACTTTCCACTCATGTTTTAGCCAAGTTCCATGACTGTTTGCCTTGATTCTCACCTATCAAAGAAAGTTTTCCTTGAGGTAGAAGAAAGGCTGCAAATGCCCATCTGGAGAACAGTATTTTCTTGTAGTTACAACACCAAGGGTTAAGGATGTCACTGAAAACAGCTAGGCAACTGTTTGGTGTTTTCATAAGTGGGTCTAGTAGCTCTAAGATTTCTCTAAGCACAAATGACATTGAGTCTAAGTATCTGCATACCAGTTCATGTCTTGATGAGTATTTGTACTAAAGCTTTCATAATCAAAATAATATCTTGTCATCGTATCGGCATGAATGATCAATCCACAGCAGGAGAACAGGAAAAAGCTAAGAAGTGAAGAACGAGAAATGAATAAAGTGCACTTCCTCTCCCAGGGAGAACATCGGTGACAAGGAACCCACCTCTTACATCATTCCACTGAACTAAACATGGGAGATTAAAAAGTCACACTGAAATACATCTCATCCATGCAGAAGCACCACAGGAGGATGTGATCACTGGATCTCAGCACAGCTAGGGAAATCAGATTTTTCCTACTGCTAGAAAGGACACCAGCAAAAGCAGCAAAAATTTGGTTGGAATACGATACTTAGACTGGTGTGTCACTTTCTGTTTGTGTGGCTGTAAGCCTTTTCTGTATGCTCCCAAGGGCAGAGACAGCTCTCATTGCTAAGACCTAGAATATTTCCAGACAGACAAAAAAGCACACTGTACCAACAGGTCTGGGCAAGGTGAGGCTAACTTGGCCAGCACGCCAGCATACATTATTTAGTAGTGTGCTATTTTCAAAGGAAGAGTGCCACACAGGGTGGTGGCTTCTTGAATTTACTGCCTTGCCTGGCCAGCTATGCTGCCCCCATGCTCCCAGTACACTTATTGGCACTTGCATGTGGTTCGGCACGGAGAGGATTAGAGGTGGCTTTCAGAGACAGGCAGACCTTTCCCTCTGCATATGCTTCTCCAGCACTGCAGCCACTAAATTAACATGAGTTGGTCCCCACACAATTCTAGGTGGCAAAGAAAACATGAAAACCTCCATAATTAGGAGCTAGGAGGCGACATTCACAGTATGACAGAAATGTCAGTGCAGATTCCCAGAATTAATTTAATTATAGTCATCAAGCATTGAGGAAATTATCTAAATCTGTCTAGAATCCTTAACTGGCGTCTGTTACTGTAGTGTCTGACACCTGACAAAAACAGAGAACAAATGTATGGTAATTTCTACTTTTCCATTAATATTAATCTCTGCTTCATTTGTTAAATGGCAGTGGAATATCAAAAGGAGAGTGTAAGAAGCTGATATGTAGGTTAGACATGCCAAACAATCAGAAAATTCAGGGTATGATGTTCCTGTCTTCATTCTGTTGCAATAAAATCAGAAGTGATTCATGAAGTTTGCTGTAAAATAATACACTTTCTCAAAACACATCACTACAGAAGCCAAGACAAATGTTATTTCCATACTGTATTCGATGTTATAGACAAGCACCATCTATTACTGTTTGCCCATTATTTAGGCCTGCAAGACCTTGTAATTTTTTCTTTACAGCTTGCCAAATTCTAGCCCTTACCTGTTTTGCTAAATTTAAATTTTCCATCACGGGTACTTGCTTTGCAGCAGAAGTTTGAATAATTGTCATCCTTAATAGCATATGTTTTTCTGAAAAATGAATACAGGGGAAAAATGCTGATCTTTGTATTCATACTAAAAAAATATTCCTGCCTTTTCTTTGGAAAACTCGGGAACATTTATGTTTGAAGAAAGGACTGATTACAACAGGTTGGTGAGTTAAGGGTGTGTTATTTACCATTCCCAGTACAATCCAGCCAAAATTAACCACTTTAAAGCTCATTGATAAATCATAGTCCACATAATGGATTCCATGATGAAGAGCTGCACTCCCTGCAGCTTTCTTCTGCACCAAGCGTTCTCCACTTCCTGGCTTTACAGGGCTTTCTCAGCACCTAACAAAGGCTATTTCTGCACAACCACCCTCCTGAAAACACAGACTTCCCAGTAAGTCCCCCATTTGGCCCAGCAGCTGCTCTCAGTACAACTGACAGATTTGTACAATGGATCTAAAGGTTTAATTCATGGGCTTAAGCCACAGGATATCCAATGCTGGAATACCTGTATTTGCATATCACTTATTCAAAACCTAGAAACCATACACAAGAAACAGAACTAGAACATTGCTAACATTGTGACAAGTTAGGAAACACTGTACTTAAGACAGGCAAGTTGATACTCATTCAAGGAGAAGCTAGCCAATACTATACATTCAGGGAGTGGCCCTGAGCTGTATTTGCTGTACATGAATCAAACTTGCTCTGAAAGCTTCTTTCATTTCCTTATGAGTTTTCTTATAGGTGTTCATCCTCATGGTATTTGAGGTATTATAGTAACACTTTTATTTATAATGCAAATAAACATTTAACATATGTACATTACTGTATTACATTATATTAATGTTTTAGCACTAATATTATAGTATTAACACCTTTATTTTTATAAATAAACATTATTTATCTTTATGCTACCCTCGTGAGGTGGGAAGGTAATAATTTATTATCCCTATTTTAATGGGGAATCCTAAAAAGATCAAGATAAAGGTCTTTAGTAGTTCAAGGTGCCCATTATGAGATGCCTAAGCACCTTACATTTAGACCACTTAGCATTCTATAGTTATGTAAAGTACTGAAAGCAGAGCTCCCATTCACTTCCATTTCAGATCTTAGCAGAAGGGAAAGATTGATTTTTTTTTTTTTTTTTAAATGTGAACAAATGGTGGCATTGGTCCAGAAAATAGCCTGAGAATTTTGTCTGGGTTTTTTTCCAAACATATTCAGCCTCAAGCAAAAGCCCATTATAGCTCTTGGATCTATCTTTGGATAAATTATAAGTAAAGGTAATAATGATGAGAAGCTAGGCAATGTCCACAAGAAACTATCAGATTTGCATACAATTCTATGAAAGTTCTATTTCTAAACCAATACAGCTACCTATGTTAATATTTCAGTATCTTCACACACATCCCATTTGTCAGACAGACGCTAACTTGCTGTAAAATGGAATAAATAAACTGAAAGTATTTGAGTAACAAAGCCCTTTGGTTCTGTACCCACTCCTGATGAAAAGGGGATGTTCTGCAAATCCAGATATGCCTCAAAAGGGATACCAGACAACCTGATGAGCAAAGAGATAAAAAGTAGCCCCCCTAAATTCCTTCCCCATCAAATCCAGCTGCCAGCCAGAAAGTACCACTTAAGCACCACTTCTCCTGCTCCTAAGGAGGAGCCCCACCCTTCTTGACCCTTTGGTCTCCTTTTCACACATCTCAGCATGGACATTTTCTTGGAAACATCACAGTGGTTTCTCTTCTCATGGCAGTCTAATGACAAAGAAAAGGCAAAATCTGGTCAGCATCTGTTAATTGAAGGACTTGCAGGAAAAAGTATACAAGAAACTTTTCAAGGATCACTGCAAAACTGTCCATGATCTGAAAGAGAGATTCAGAGAAAAAAAACAGAGACACCTGCACTGAGAAATAGCATGGGGATTGGGTAGAAACCAAATAAAACTATAAAAACAGTTATGTTTTCCATGGAAAAGATAAGGGTAGCAAAGGGCTAGAATGAATCAGTGAGGCAAACAAATTGCTAACACAAACACTAAAAGAAAAAAAAAAATTGCAAATCCTAGATAGAATATAGGCTTATTATTAATTATGTCTTTGTTTTTGCCTCCTCAGCATGCAGGTCAAACCAACTCAATGTAATAGTGTAGTGGCATCCAGCCACTCCTTTGTGCAAGAGCTTCCATTGCTGCTCAAACTGCTGGGAATAAACTTGTATAGGAAATGGGGAGAGAAAGACTAATATTAATAAATAATGTCTGTGGCAACCAAGAAGATATGTAGCACCAAGTAGGCCATTAAATCCAGTGCAGCATCAGTTAAGTTTTGTTTCTTATTTGAAAGAACAATGTGAAAAAATTTATAAGGAGTCAACAAGATCAATTGGTAAGAAACCATAAGACTGTTTTCTGCGCATATGAACTGATGTAGTTCCATGGATTTCTGTGAGGTTTTGGCAATGTATATCTAACAGCATTTTTTAATATAGTTGTGTATATTGCCTTTTTTAGAAGTAAAAAAAAAAATAATAAAAAAAAAATTATAAGGCTATACAGACTGTACAATGATCTTCCAGAGAAAAAGCTTCATAAATATGCAATAGTAGGTGTTAAACAACAAGTAGGGCAAAATGACCTAGTGGGTCTTCTCTATCTGTTGCGGTTTGAATCTCTTAGCAAACCCCTTGATGCTGCCAGGACCAAAGCAAAACAAAACCTTTGATTTTTGAGAATATAAAGCTATCTTTCACTGAATGCAAACACAACGGATGCTGCACAGAGATTTAAAAAGTAGCACAAATATAGTGAGATAAATTTTCAGCAGGGCTCAAATACTTTTCCTTTTACATTCATAAACTAGGACATGATAAAACCACAGGGGTCAGGAGAGGCACAACCATCCCTATGAGTGTTGCTCCTCTTGATCCCAAAATTTCATGAATATAGAAGCATGTTTGTGCTCGGACCATTTATAACTACAGACCACTGTGTAGCCTGTAAAAACAGCTACAGAGCTTAGAAGAGCTCTCGTATCATGTGGTTACCTTCTTACTGAGCTACAAATATAAGAAAAAACACTGTAGGCTGGACAAGAGTTTAAGTTCATTCCTGGACATAGGTCCTCATCAGTGACTCTGTATTTTGCTGTGGAATTTTACATATAGCATGCAATGTCAAACCTTTTAGGAAACTTACAAGTCGGTAAGTGGCTCCCAGTTGCAGAATGCAGATTTTAACTGTGTTTCTTATTAAATCAAACCTTTCCCAGTTTTTTCCAAACACCCAGAGCCTGCTGGGGTCTTAGTAAATCTAAATGTTTTGAACATTCCCAAGCTTAAAAGCTCAGAGGAGAGGATTTGATTTGAGATATTCTCCAGCAGAGGCCTACAAGGATTATGTGTGGTTTCTTTTATGTTCTGGGAAAGAAGGAAATTAAAAAGTAAGGACAACAGGCTGACAAAAGATCAGTTATATGTCATAAAGACAGATCAAGGAGCCAATAAAATGGGGGAAAAAAGGGACGGCAGGGCCAGTTATGTGAAAACAAAAGTTGTTCATACTGTAATCAGATACTTTTCAAGGTAGTCATCCTTCTAACTCACATTGAATTGCAAAATTAAACAGACATGAGGAGTCAAGGGCATTTCTGGTCACAAACACCTGCATCCAGGTTTAGATGAAAAGCAGTTCAAGGACAGGACAGCACAACACAGATCTTAACTGAGAATACAGAGATAGACAGGCTGGGGTTCCGAGTGCCTGACTGGGAGACTATGGATTTAATTAGCTATGAGGAATCCATGGCACCAGAGATGCTCCCTGGATTGCTCAAGTAGGAATACGCCCAACAGAGACCCATGGCAGCATAAATATGTGGGTGATCAAGTTCTTCACTGTGAGCTTCTCAGTTTTCATGACATTGAAGCATAATAAGATTCTGTATGAGTGCGTTTTCACACATGTCACAGAATCACAGAATGTCAGGGGTTGGAAGGGACCTCAAAAGATCATCTAGTCCAACCCCCCTGCTAGAGCAGGATCACCTAGATCAGGTCACACAGGAACGTGTCCAGGCAGGTTCTGAATGTCTCCAGAGAAGGAGACTCCACAACCTCTCTGGGAAGCCTGTTCCAGTGCTCTGTCACCCTCACCATGAAAAAGTTCTTCCTTATGTTTACCCGAAACCTCCGGTGCTCCAGCTTGTACCCATTGCCCCTTGTCCTAACATTGGATGTCACTAAGAAGAGCCTGGCTCCATCCTCCTGATACTTGCATATTTATAGACATTACTGAGGTCACCCCTCAGTCTCCTTTTCTCCAGGCTAAAGAGACCCAGCTCTCTCAACCTTTCCTCATCTTAATGGCTCTGCACCAAACTCTCTTCCTTGAACTGGGGTGCCCAGAACTGGATACAGTACTCCAGGTGGGGCCTCACCAGCGCAGAGTAGAGGGGGAGGAGAACCTCCCTCAACCTGCTGGCCACTCTCTTCTTAATGCATCCCAAGATGCCATTGNAAGGTGAGGCTGACCAGCCTATAGTTACCCAGGTCCTCCTCCTTGACCTTTCTGAAGATTGGGATGACACTGGCCTTCCTCCAGTCCTCAGGCATCTCTCCTGTTCTCCAGGACCTCTCAAAGATGATGGAGTGGCCTAACAATGACCTCTGCCATCTCCCTCAGCACTCACAGGTGCATCCCATCAGGGCCCATGGACTTGTGGATGCTCAGTTTGCTTAGCTGCTCTCTGACCAATCCTTCTCAACTGAGGAAAAATCTTCCTTCCTCCAGACTTCCTCTGTGGTCTTATAGGTCTGGAACCCCTGGGAGCTGCCCTTAGCAGTAAAGATCGAGGCAAAGGTGGCATTCAGTAACTCCACTCTATCCTCGGTCACCAGAGCACCCACTTCATTCAGCAGCTGGCCCACATCTCCTCTAGACTTGCTTTTACCTCCAATGTACTGGAAAAGGCCTTTCTTGTTGTCCTTGACCTCCCTTGCCAGGTTTAGTTGTAAGGAGGCCTTAACTTTCCTTCTTGCATCCCTGCATCCTCTGACAACCTCTTTGTACTCTTCCCAAGTGGTCAGCTCCTCTGCATGTCCACATGCATGTGGGTTAGCATTGCATGAGGAGGGGATAAAGTAAGAAACTCATTATGCATATGTCTGTTTTGGTGCATAAATGTGAGCTGAGTGCACTCGAATGAGTACATTCATGTATTTGGGAAAGGCTATTGAAGAAGCATCCAAGATTTCAGCATCTAGAATCAGGGAGTAGATGCATCTGCCATAAGGCGATGTTGAGATAGCTTCACAGAAATGAATGAAGAGGTCTAAGAACCGCATAGGTACAAAGGACATTAAAGACCCAACTCTTCATAGTTCAAGTTAGCCTTAGGAATCATATCAGAACAGATCTTTTGGGAACATCTCAAAGCAAGTAACTAGCTACCTGCAAGATAGCATGAGGTGTGACCAGTTCATAGGCTAACTTCCAATCTTTGTGTCTGAGGATTTCCTCTGCCAGCATCTGAGTGGGGGAGTGAGGGTTAACCCCTGAACATAGCTATAGCAGACAAACCTTTCCTAACCAGTTTATCCCAACTTCAATATCTACACAATGCTCAGTACCCATGAGTACATTACACAAATATCGGGTTTATGATTAACTGCGTTAAAATTCCATGGAACTGCAAGTACTTTTGTTTGTATAGTGAAATTTAAACAATGCACCCTTTCCTTACTATACTTTCACTTTGCTAGCAGTTAAAATGAAATCTTTCAGTAGGCGTAAGTGCCATACCTTCTTATGTCCTAAGAGTTTCCTTCACAACCTTTAGTTGGACACACCAGTATGCTATCTGCCAAGGGATACGTGTGCTCAATGCATGTGTGATCAGGGCAAATACTATTCTACTAGAAATGAAGGATAGGCTAAGCAAATATTTTACACTGACCTCAGAGAAAGTCAGCTGGTTCCCAATACAAAACTTGCACTATGGAGCAGATACTTTTGCCAATCAGCACATAGACAGGGCTTCAGAGGCCTGGGTTATTCTTCCAGGTTCTGCCATAGCCTTTCAGTAATTTGTCCCTCTAGGACTATCTAGTCTATGATGTTAATGAGGTAACTCTTCTTGAAATGATGTAACATTGCCAAGATTCCTGTTTGTAAGACTTTCCAAGTTTAGAGGATATGTTTAGATATGAAGAATCTACAGGAACCCCATAAACAAAGGTCTTGCATATATCAGACTATTGTACTAGCACTTATCACCCTAAATAGACTTGAAGGGCACAGAAGTTCAGCCTTTGTCCTTAGAGTTCTGCTGCATTAGTGTTTGAGATGGGCTTTCCATGCCTGAAAGATAGAATATTATCCAGATGCCTTTTACTCTGCAAAGACTTAATTTCTCTAAACCTTTCATTTGGCACATTGTTCCCAGCTGAAAGTATATGTACTTCTTTTTTGCCAGCTGGAGAGGTCCATCTTATTAATCTGTGTGGTTCATTAATCAGTGAGCAGTGGAGAGCTACATTTGCCTTTTACCAGCTGGGCTCTTAAATTGTGGAAAGCGATCATGTGAACAGTATGACAGGTACTGCGTGAGGCACTTTGGAATGAAGCTGACATTATCTCTGTACCTGGTTACTGTGCAACACTGCATTATTCAGAATTACTTGGTTTCTTTAGAAAGAAAAACCTACTCCCAGGTTTCTCCCATGCCCTTTCTGAAATGGGTTTTAGGAGCCAGCATGGTGCATCTGTGGGAGGAAAGAATGAGAAAAATGGTAGTGACTTTACTAGGACTCACTCTGTGGCCTTCAGACTAGACTCAGTGACCCGCAGCAACACAGCCCTGAATTGAATTTCAAAGGAATGAGTCTCTCCTTCAGCTGCTCCCTATTCTTCTACTAAGCCAGTGAAAGCCTTGGAGCTGGAGTTGTGATCTTCAGGAAACTCCATCGCTAGGCTCATGCCTTGCAGGCAACCATTCTACTTATACACAGTTTCCACGGGAGAGCTACACAAAATTATTTTGTGTGAAAGTAATTCTATTTAAGTGACAGTGTTGCTTGTCATATTAACAAGCAGCAATGTCTGCTACAATCATCCTAGTAGTGGTAGTCAATGTCGTCCAAAAGAATGAAGTGAGCTGCTGATTAAGCAGGCAGGTAGCTTTACCATGCACCTCCGTATTCATACACACATTGCAGAAATGTCTGTCAAGAGCATACCTGAAAGAAGCATCTATGGAGCAGCTACATCTGGAGGAAAATTTGGCACAGTCTTTAAGTGAATTTCTGTATTAGAAGACTGCACCATTGCTACTAAAATGAACTGGCTATTCTGTCATTACTGCCAATTATGTCATTCAGTTGTTGGTCTTGATGATCTAATCCAAATGGTGACTGGCACAACATGTCTAAATCTGACCATTCTTGTCTAATAATATAAAGTGCACAAAAACATGTTTTTGGGTCACAACACAGCTACAGTGGAAAGTGTGGTAATATGTCCAGGACTTGCAAAAGAAGAAAAACAAAAAGAAAAAAAAGGGAAAGCAAGAGAAAGGGGAAGTTTCAACTTACGAAGTGTATAGGTAATCATACAGTCACCTTCTATATTTCTTTTCTTTACTGTATGATTGGATGTAT
The DNA here is from genome assembly GCA_013401335.1 of Brachypteracias leptosomus. Classification (NCBI taxonomy): domain Eukaryota; kingdom Metazoa; phylum Chordata; class Aves; order Coraciiformes; family Brachypteraciidae; genus Brachypteracias; species Brachypteracias leptosomus. The sequence goes on from VYZX01005507.1 coordinate 82,172, forward strand.
TATTTCATAGGATAATTCAGGTTGGAATGGATCTCAGGGGGTCTCTAGTTTAACCTCCTGCTCAAACCACACTCAGACGAGTGATCAGACCAGATTGCTATAGATTTTAGGGTTTTATTTTTCTCTCTAAATCAGTTCCTTGGTCAATCAGGTGTATTCCATGAATTTAAACTACTATTAAACCTACCATTGCAACTAGTCAATCATCTAGACTAGTTTTAAGTGTTTCTAAGGATGGTACTTGTACCTCTTGCTTTACAGGATTATCCAATAATTTATAACATCCTGGAAGGAAGCTTATCCTCATCATCTGGCTCAGTTTTGCCCTCCTTGTATTCAGCCACATGCTCCAGTTATAACCCACTGTCATATTCCTTTGGTCATGTCACTTCATCTTCCAAACTGTACATGATATCCCTTTTCATATCTCAAACAATTCTATGTGTAGAGACACCGAGGCACTGTAAAATCCAATGTCCATAAAGATACACATTAAAAGAAAGCAGACATCTGTTCATATGCAATTGCATATAGTAAAAGAAAACAGAAGCAAATATCCCTAAAAATCATGGTTAAAGATATGTGAATCCAACTGTTGCTTCAGCATTTTCCTCCGTACAGCATAGTTGCGTAGAATGAGCTCCATCCCCACCTCCAGTTCTCATCCCTGGAAAATCAATGGCAACCAAGGCAGACAATCCATGATATGTTCATACATGGATTGAAAGATACAATGAAAAAGAAATCATACTAGAATTAACAGATATATCAGCAGTCTTACCATTCCAAGCATTCATCATGTCTACACCATAACATATTAATTTAACGTGAGTTTCTAGTGGCATAATTCTTCAAGAAATGTGTTTTGTTTACAGTGATAAGAAACACAGGATGTATGTCTTAGCATCCTAGCAAAAAATATTTGGTATGCAAGTTCTAAGTCAGGAACTTAATCTTTCTATTTGATGACATTGAAGAGTTATCACAATCATTACTATTATTATTGAAATATTTTTTTAAATGAAGGGTAGGAAAGGGGAGAGAGAGAGAGAGAGACTGGCAGTCATCTATTAAGCACCACTTGGTAACTATTACTATTCTTTGATATACAAGGTGCAAACCACAGTCTGTGTACAAAACAAAGATTACATTTTAAAATCACCATCCAGATGAGATTTCATTCATTTAGAATTGAAATTGAATATTAGTATATATATGAACATTATATATATATATAATCTTGACTGAAATTTATCTGAAGCGGCCATTTGCAATATTCAGAAGCTTTAAACAAATACAAAGTTTTCCAAGAAGAAATTATTTGCTGTTCACTTCTGACAGAGTCCACTCTAATACGCAGTCTATCAGATCCAAGAATTCAACTTTATTGGTTTTTTAAATGCCCTCTTACCATTGAATCTTATTCACAATCATGAGTTCCATGTCCTGATTGACTGGGAGTAGAGGAAGAAGTCTGAAGAGTACAGTAATGCTCTGATGATACTCAGTTCAGCCCTGTAGTCAGCTGAACTCTTAAGTGCTGCATTTTCCTATTTAAAATCAGCTCCTCACAACTAATTTCCAATGGTGTCACTGCAAATAACTATATTACCTGGTATTTTTCAAATGGTTTCAACTGCAAATTTTATAGACAGATAAGTTCCTTGGAGAGAGCTGTGAAAATAACAAATCTCTTAAACAAAAGGACAATAAATCATGACTCTGATGACTCACTACCTGTATAGAGGATAGAAAATGAAAGGGTAAGTCTTTCAATAAGAACTGACTGAGACCTGGGTGAGACCAGTTACTGAGATAATTAGCTGATGAATGTGAGATGAAAGCTAAAGTCTTTTCATTTATACATTAATGAAACAGAAGATCAAAGACCTTGGCTAGGCCTATAACCACAACTGCAACATTGGCTTGCTATGCAATAATGAACTCATTATTAGCTGCTTTCATAAATTACCTGTGGTAGGCTATTTTATTTTTAATACTGTATATAAAGCAGAAAAACAACTACAATGTTATTTTAGAATATTTTAATTGCTAAGCATGAACTTTTGTGTAATAAGCACATTCATCCTTTCAGCTGATTACTGCTACCAGCTCTGTTCTTCTCTTGGAATTTCGTGACTGATTGGAAATAAGTGACCAAAAGACCTAAGTGAACTTGAAGTGAGATGCATCATTTAAGAAAAATTTGCAAATCTACCTAAGAGGGGGAAAAAACAGATCAACGTGCTAGGGTTTCATAAGAATGAGAAAAGTAAATATTCTAACACTCAACTTCATCCCATCATTTTGTGCCAGTATATTTCTGCCATTTATCATAGCAGAATATCATTCCCTCCCACTGTAGGCAAGGACAAAGTTCATGACCATCTGAGGAACCTGAACATAAATAAGTCCATGGGACCCCATGAGGTGCGTCCCCATGTACTGAAGGAATTGGCTGATGCAGTTGCAGAGCTACTCGCAACTATATTTGAGAAGTCGTGGCAGTCAGGAGAAGTCCCTAGTGACTGGAAAAAGGGTAACATCGTGCCCATCTTTAAAAAGGGTAAAAAAGAAGACCCTGGGAACTACCGCCCTGTCAACCTCCCCTCTGTGCCTGGGAGGATCACGGGACAGATCCTCCTGGAGGATATGCTAAGGCACATGGAGGACAGGGAGGTAATCCTAGGTAGTCAGCATGGCTTTACTAGGGGCAAGTCCTGCCTGACCAACCTAGTGGCCTTCTACAATGTAGTGACTGCATCAGTCAACAAGAGAAGACCTATGGGTGTCATCTCTCTGNCTCAGGGGAATGGAGCATCTCTCATATGAAGACAGGCCGAGAGAGTTGGGATGTTCAGCCTGGAGAAGAGAAGAGAAGGCTCAGGAAGACCTTCCAGTATCTGAAGGGGGCCTACAGGAAGGCAGGGGAAGGTCTATTCAAAAGGGTATGTAATGACAGAACCAGGAGTAATGGTTTTAAGCTAGGAAAGGATAGATTTAGGCTGGATATTAGAAAAAAGTTCTTTAATATGAGGGTGATAGATCACTGAATGGGCTGCCCAGAGAGGTGGTGGAGGCTCCATCCCTGGAGTCCTTCAAGGTCAGGCCTGATGGGGCTCTGAGCAGCCTGACCTAGGTAGAGATGTCCCTACTTGTGTAGGGAGGTTGGACCAGAAGACCCCTGGAGGTCGCTTCCAGCCTAAAACATTCTATGATTCTATTCTATGATTCTGTGATCATATTATGGACAAATATGCCCGGACCCAAGATTGCAGAGTTTATATGATTGTGTATTTCAGGCTCTGAGGTTGATCTTAGGAAATCTGGAGTGCATTTCTTTCTCTACCATAAACTTTCTGCAAGACTATATGATATTTATCTTTCAGGTCCAGACCTGTAAAACTCTCATTTTGTAAAGATGCTAGAAGAATAGATGTACAAATGTTCAAAATCTGTATTTGACAAAAGCTTATAAATACACACGTGATTGTAAATTTACAGATAAAATCCCAGCAGTTCTTGAAGGAAGTTGTGAAGCAATGGTAAGATGTGAAATGGAAAAAAGCTTTTGTTACAAATGGACAAGTTATTATGTGGGCATGTTAGTGTATAGCCGCTTTCAAAGTGTATACAAAAGAAAGGTATTTTATCTGTTGGCAAAATTTCTGATGCAAGGAAGATATATTTACATATATTTATGACCCACTCAGAAGATCTCACATTGCTGGTGAGAAGTTTGAGCTTAGGGATTTAAGCCATCAGTTGCTACAGCAACACAAAGCAATTTTTCACTGCTCTGGGACATAGGGTAAACCTGACACATTGATTTCTCTCCTCCCCTAAATTTTTTACTTAATGATTTACCTTCATAACAATGACTGGGTGATTCACAGCCCAGATGAAAATAAGAATGAGTGAAATCTTCACATGGGACAGTTTATCCAGAAACTCTTTTTGCCTGGAAATTGCCCACAAGCTAACATTTTTCCATGTGCACAGTTATTTTGAACTGCTCTGCAAACTTTTGTCATCCACCACAGTTCTCACTGAGTATTCACCAAAGCTTTTGTTTCCAGCATGACTATTCATAATGTCTCATTCATCCTGTAACCTCAGTAACATGTTACGGTTGTTTTTCTCCCTAACTGGATGACTTGACAACCCACAAAGATCTAAGATGGCTGCAGGAACACTTCCACTGAAAATGCTTGTGCATGTCAGAGCATGTCATTGCAGAGGTGTAACTAGACAGATGTTTATGGCTTGTCCCTATTTCACAAACACTGCAGTAAACAAAATATCAAGCCAAATGCAACAACCAGGAAGTACAGTCCGGGATTCTTATTAAAACATACATTCCCAAAGCTCTTTGAATCACTCTTTCAGGTTCCCTTGAGAAAGAGAGAGAGAAACTCATTGCTTCACTAATACGCGGGACCTATACAGTACAGTTTTGTTGGCTTTTATGCCCTAGAGAGAAAAAGGATGTGGCTGAAAGACCTTCAATAAGATACATTTCCCCAGGAAATGCTCACAGCCTCTGAAAAGTGTTCATTAGCCATAGGAGCTACTATGTCTCAGTGGGTGTCAAGGGACACTGCCAGTGCTGCAGATTGCCTCAAGTTCCTCACTCCGCCCTTGAAAATCTTTCCTAAGAACTTTATTGGTGGATGAGAACTTGGCCTAGACATTGAGTTCTTTTTGGTAATTAAACAGATTATTTACCACAGTGTCCATAGAGGAGAAAAAAACCCAAAAACAAAAAGAAAAAGAGAAAACAAGAAAAAGAAAAAGAAAAAGAGCAGAGCTTAACACCCAGCACCTAAATCTAAATACAGAGGATAAAGTCATGTCATCAGCTTCAAGGACACCAGATAGTGCTAGCCTGGCAATCGATATCACAGCTCCATGCCAGGAGCAGTGCCCATCTGAGCTGCATTCCTGGGGGCTTTCTGGAAGGTGCACTCTTGTTTTGTCACTTCAGCTCTGATAAGCTCTGAGTCATGGCAGTTCCTTGGTAACCTTTGGGACACAGAATTTGCCCCTTCTCCCAAGAGTTCTGCTTCATCTCACCTGAGCAGTAGGTTTTGTAGCCTGTTAATTTTGGATTTGGGATAGAACTAAGACATTAGGTCAACCTACCACTCTCTTTGTCAGTACAAGTGAGAATTAGCAAAAGCAGCTTCTCTTGGTAACTTTTGGCCCATTAACTATCACTAGTGCTACTGCTAAACACCAAGAGTCCAAATAGACTGCACTAGGCCCAGCAGCAGAGCTACTCTTCAACTGCCACCGGTTGGCTGGTGTAGGGAGGAAACAGGATCTCTAGACTCTTCCCAAATCTTAATATTACCTTTTCTTTTGCCTGCCCATGCCTGAGATTAGTAATAAGAAAGCTATTAATTCCTCTGGTCTGATACAAAGTACAGTAACTTGCTGTCATTTTGCATACTAACATTTCTATCCACTTGGAATTAAAATGTCTAAGGAAGGGCAGCACAGTCTCAAACTGTGTGCCTGACTTGAGATAAAAACACTTATTGTTGGATTAAATTTTTTTATACAGTTTACATTTCTGCACCATGAGCAAGTATTTGTGCAGCCCTAATGTCCCATGCTCATCAGAATTGTGACTGTTTCCAAATTAATTTTCACAAACCAGTGTAGTGTTGGATCTTCTGGCAAAGATCATTCCCAGAGGCAGGCAAATCAGTCAACTCTGAATGGGAAAGAAGGCATCCATTTAGGTTTTTTCTATTGGCTAGGGGATTAGATGAGAGCTCAAATTCTTCCAGTAATTTCCCTTCTCCTATAAATGTACCCTACTACTAAGGTAGCTGGAGAGTGAAGATGAGAAGTCTACTCTTATGATTTGGTTCTAAAATGAGGGTAAACCTCTAGGTGGGAAAAGATCAAACTGAAATAGACTTTCCAATCCGTACTAACAAGCAGATCTTGAGCCACAGGGTTTGCTGTCTTTAATCCTTGAAGTATTTGGTACAAACACTTGCAATGGCTCTACCACTATAATCACAACCATGGAGTATATTTTTGCCCCTTTTCGCATAAGAGTGGGTCTGTCCATGAAGGTTATAGCATCTAGGCATTTGAAAAGGCAGGATGTACAAACTTCACAACAGATAACATGATCTGATGCATCACTAAAACGTTAAGGAAGATTAAGCTCAGGACAGCTCTCGAGGTCCATGCAACTGGTCACCATTCCTGCACATGGAAGAAGCTATTTGCAAGACTCAGTTGCTTGACATTGAGGAAAATATAATGCTTTTTACTGTTTAACTAAATTAAGTAACCACAATGGAAAATAAATAAGACAAACAGGTAATGAAAAAATGTAATCTGAAAAAAAAAAAAAAGGAAATCAAAATTATTCACTGTTAATTCTTTTTTTCCACTAAGACGTAGGGAAAAACAATGAAGTAGAATGGAATTTTGGTTCAGCTTTTCAGCAAAAATCCTAGCTGTTTTTAAGATGACACCTGATCTATGGGTAAAAGGACCTATGTGAATTAACAGCCTCTGACGGGAGGAGATAGGCTTATAAGGCTTAGGTTCATTACAGTTATCTGGTCTTACGAAGTTTTTCTTTAATAATTTTCTTCCCTTTTAAAAATCCGCTTTTGTTACGGAGCCCCAAAATGCATTACAAAGTTGCAAGCTAAAGACCAGACATACCTATTCAACACTGACTCACCATGTGCCTTGGGCAAGCGTCTGTCTTATTTCATGAAGAAGTGAATGGGGAAGTGATAATTCTTAGTCTCATAAAATACTTTAAGAACTTCCTATGAAAAGGCCAAGGTCTATAACTACAGCCTCTTACCTGCCTCTTTCCTAGCCCTGTAATACCATCAGAACAAAGCACAAGAGTCCTATGAAAAAGCAATTCCTACTGCGCACCATCTATTTATATCAGATTTTGGGCCCCCCTCCCCCCCATCTCTTTCTGACACTGGGTTAATAATTGAGCCATCTGGCAGGTGTATCTCCCCAGCACCACCACTTGCACACTCTCGGGGTGGGGAGGAAGTAGGGTGGGTACTGACAGCAGGCTAAATATGTGGAGGGGGAGAAAGAAATAAAGGAAAAACCTTCCAGCAAAATGTATGCTCTAGCTATTTTAGTAGTTTTCTTAAAAAGAGATCCAGGCAAAAGAGCTATGGAGAGCTGTGAGCAGTTAGAAGATGCTGACAGCTGAAGGATAGGGTTCCAACGGTCTCTGCAGGCCCCACTAAGCAGCTGGTGGCTGGGGCTTATCAGGTCCCAGGAACCCCATGGTGGATCAATGCCTTTACTGCTATGAGCAGTGCCACTGCATACATCTAAAATGACAGGGAACCTGTCAGGGGACACTGTGGTGATTTTTTTACACTTTTTAGAGGTTTTAGTAGAGATAATGAAGTCTTTACAAGATTCTTTGCTGGTTGTCATCCCGGTACAAGATAAAGGTAGCAGTTATATGAGCTCTTTGGTGAGCTTCTCTGCACAAGACAAAGTGTGTTAGCTCTGGCTGATACAAGCTTAGAGATTGCCCTAAGCAGGGAGCAGACAGCCCGATGTAAAGGTAAATGTAGCAAGTGCTCTGGAAATCACAGGTTGTAGACTGTAAAATCAGATTTGTTTCCTGCTTGACTCAGACTTTGTTTTTAATTTGTCATGTCACTCACTTTTTTACAGCAATACAGACCTGATCTGGAAAAGCCAATACATGATTTTCAAAGAGCTAATACATTCCTTTGCAGTTCATAATCCCATATTTGATTAATACAACATGACCTCTAACAGTCATGCTGATTTGTGACATTGTACAGACGATATCTCTTTTCTTGGTTTGCTTGTGTCAGGCAAGCATGTAAAGGTGCATATGTATAGTGGTAACAAAGCATTGGGAGGTATTGACACAGTGTGATTGGAATCAGTTGCAGCACCACAGTTTCTCAATGAAGCATAAGGTTTTGAAGAAACAAACAGACTCCAGACATCCTGAAAAGTCATGCACAACCGCAGGTCAAACCTGTGAAAGTGGGACTGGCCAAAGGAGGTCATCCAGTACAATGCATCCATGTGCAGTGTGGGTAGAGACAGATAAAGAGATGTTGAGGGGTTAATATAGCTAGGTATTAATTGTTTGGGATTTAAACACCTCAGGACAAGAGAAAGAGCACCATCTGGTGGAGAACAAGCCAAAACGAAAATAAGTCATTCTGATTTTTTTCTTGAAAAAAAAGAGGGAGTTACTATTGCCTCTAACTCACTTTGCCCAACTCTGGGAACCCCTGGTTTACTGTTCACAGAAGATCAGATATGTCTCACTCGATATATGTAATCTGTGCAACTCATCACATAAGATAAAAATGCATTTGTGAGTCTGAGGAAACTTGGCAGTTTAAGGATGGTTTTGATTTAAATTTTCAAGCAAAATCCAGGTATGACATGCCTTAAAAAAAAAAAAAAAAATCAGGGTTTTACTTTAATTCTAAAAATCCAGATTATCTAGATTCAACTTGTTGCATTTCTATACCAGCCCATACGCATTCACTATTTCCTCTGAAGAAATGCATCTTTGAGATCATCTTCAAACATTTCTAAGCATTCTTCCTCTCTCCAGTCAATGGAGTCCCCCACCTCCATTTGTTAAAGCACTGAATTTCTTGAAGAGTGGGAAGTCTGTTTTGCCAATTATGCTGCACAACACCAGGAACACAGCCACCACCAGCAGGATACAGATGGAGACTTTATTGTCTATTTCTACAAAACCAAAAGCTGATGCTGCATGGCCAGAAACAGAGGAAATGAATCCACTAACCATGGGTGATAGGGAAAATAAACCGCATTACAAACTCAATAACAGAAGGGAAAAGAAACCAGGCAGCAAATTCGACAATGGGTGGAGAAATCAACCACAGCCCAAATACCACCCTGGCCATGCACAGGCCTCCCCAGCAAATGCCGGAGAGGTGCACTGACATAACATGATAGACACCAAAAAGATACATGACCAAGCTGCGACCTATTCCAAAGAGGAAGACAATCAGATCCATTACCTTTGTCTCTTTCAATGTCTCTTCCAACGTCTCTTCCAATGTCTCCCTCTGTCCTGCTGTCGCTGGGGAACCCCGGTTGCAGCGAGCAGTCGGGGGCCTTCTCGATGATGGAGGAAAATCCTGCATGATGTCTCCACTCACGGAATGGCTTCCAACTTCCCTGCAAGCAGGACCAGCTTTTATACTACTGAATAAACAACTCAGGTTGCATAGGCAACCTCGAAAAAACTTAAAAGCAGGATGTCTGCTATTTTTCCTCCTCCTTGGATTCCATCCAAGGTTGGCCAGACCTGGGAAGGAACAAGGAGGAGGTACCTTTATCTGTTTTGGGTTCAACACATCCTTTTATCAGGCTAGCCGTGCCTGTTCTCACAGACAATCAGCTAGTTTTCCAGCAGAGAAAAATCCTCTGCTGGTTTCAGTTGTACTGTCTGGTTGTGAGATTCATCCATATGTCAACTTTAATTCAGGGTCTGCTCAGGCCCTAGCACTTCAAAGTCAAAAGGAGCATCACTATAAGCAGTGAGACCAGGAAATCCTTGTTGCCTGTGGATTTGAGTCTGATCTGGATGAGGGGATTGCATGAACCCTTAATAAGTTTACAGATAACACCAAGCTGGGTGGAAGCATTGATCTGCTTGAGGGTAGGGAGGCTCTGCAGAGGGATCTGGACAGACTAGATCGATGGGACAAGACCAATTGTATGAGTTTCAGTAAGGCCAAATGCCAGGTTCTGCACTTTGGTATCAACAACCCCCAGCAATGCTAGAGGCTTGTGGAGGAGTGGCTGGAAAGCGGCTTAGCAGAGAGGGACCTGGAGGGTGTCGATTGACAATCAACTGAACACAAGCCAGCAGTGTGCCCAGGTGGCTAAGAAGGCCAACAGCATACTGGTCTGTGTCAGGAACAGTGTGGCTAGTTGTACCAATTGTATGCGTTTCAATAAGGCCAAATTCCAGGCTCTGCACTTTGGCCTCAACAACTCCCTGCAACGCTACAGGCTTGGGGAAGTGTGGCTGCTTGGCAGAAAAGGACCTGGGGGTGCTGGTGGACAGCCGGCTGAACATGGGCCAGCAGTGTGCTCAGGTGACCAAGAAGGCCACCAGCATCCTGGCCTGTATCAGAAATGCTGTGACCAGCAGGAGCAGGGACATGATTGTACTCAGCACTGCACCTTGAGCATTGTGTCCAGTTTTGGGGACCACCGGCTAAGAAGGACATTGAGGTGCTGGAGAGGGTGCAGAGAAGGGCGGTGAAGCTGGTGAGAGGTCTGTAGAATATGTCTTATAAGGAACAGCTGAAGGAACTGGGATTGTTTATCTTGGAGAAGAGGAGGCTGAGAGGAGACCTCACTGCTCTCTACAACTACCTAAAAGGAGGTTGTAGTGAGGCTGCTGTTGATCTCTTCTCCCAAGTAACTAATGAGAGTACAAGAGGTAATGGCCTCAAGTTGTGTGAGGGGAGGTTTAGATTGGACATTAGGAAGAAGTTCTTTACTTAAAGACTGGTCAGGCACTGGAACAGGCTGCCCAGGGAGGTACCCTGGAGGTACCCAGGAACACCTGGAGGGGTTCAAAAAACAAGCAGATGTGGAGCTTCGAGACATGGTCTAGGGATCAAGGAGATGTTGGACAAAGGTTGGCCTTGATGATCCTAGAGGTCTTTTCCAACCTAAATGACTCTATGATTCTACCAAGTGATTTTACCCCTGTACTTGGTGCTGGTGAGGCCACATACCAAGTAATGCATTCAGTTTTGGGCCTCTCATCACAAGGACATTGAGGCACTAGAGCGTGTCCAAAGAAGGACAACAGAGCTGGTGACAGGTCTAGAGAACAAGTCTTCTGAGGAGAGGTTGAGAGAACTGGGGTTGTTTAGTCTACAGAAAAGGAGGCTCAGGGGAGACCTTATCTCCCTCTACAACTACCTGAAAGGAAGTTTGTAGAGAGGTGGGGATCGGTCTGTTCAACCAAGTAACAAGTGATAGGACAAGAGGAAATGGCCACAAGTTGTGCCAAGGGAAGTTTAGACTGGATATTAGGAAGAATTTCTTTAGTTAAAGGGTTATCAGGCATTGGAACAGGTCTTTTCCAATCTGTGAGTCTTCTGGCACAGTTCTCAAAACACGTGTGGGCTGTGTCTGAGAGCTTCCCACAGCAGGACTGTTACCTATAGATATGTCTTGTTTGGATTCTCTCCTGTCTAGTAGGTGTTGCAGCACTTCCTAGATGTTGTCTTTTACTGAGGAATCTGAAGGATCTCCTCTTTTTCCTCACCTGACCATTTCCATTGAACTTGTGGCGTCCTTGGGACTGCTGCTCATGTTTCAAATATAATTAAAACTGGCCAATAGCTCCAAAGATGCCAGGAGGCAAACAGGAAAGATTCATATTAATTTACAAATGCACAAGCTTTCTTAGGAAAAAAGACTGCAGAGACAAGAAGCCAAATGTGAGCCATTAGCTCATCTGATTGTTTTGCAATGAATGGATCTCAGTCTAGTGATTGCAGAGTATTGCTGCAACAACATAGTAACAGAAAGATGCCAAGAGTCTAAGCCTATTTGGTACACAAGTAATTAATTAAAATTCAGAAGCATTAAGTGTAACATTCAGCAGAATTAAGATGATAAATTACAGTTTAGTAATCTGGAAAAGAGAAAACATCTAGCAGTAGGTTCATAGTTTAATATTGAGTCAGCAAACACCATTTAATATTTCTACAGTAGGGAAGATCCAAGGGACACCTTAAAAAAATTTACAAAATCTGCAGCTTTGAGAATTACATTAGTGGCAAACTCTGTCAAGTCTTTAAGTTGTTTCCTCAAAATGGGGTCACAGTTTCTTTTCCTCCCTTTGATTTTAACATCATTTAACTGTCTTCCACTAATGGAGCATCTAAGAAGTCGAGTACAGTATTGTGTAATTTAATGGGAGATGACTGCCAGGTTTGTGTAAAGTTTTTTTCCAAGCTATTTTATTTTTGCTTCCCTTGCTAAAGCAATAAGATAAAAGGTATCAGGGAGAGAATAGATGACAGTAATGTACCCTACAGCCTTTGAACAGCATTTGCAGGAAGAGAACTAATGCTTGTGGTGCTTTACCTGCAGCCAGCAACTAAGCATCACACAGCCTACACACTCTTCCCCCTGGTGGGATGCAGGAGACAATCGGAAGGGTAAAAGTGAGAAAACTTGTGAGTTGAGATAAAGGCAATTTAATAGGTAAAGTAAAAGCTGCACATGTAACCAAAGTAAAATAAGGAATTCATTCAGCAGCAGGGTGGTGTTCATCTATCTCCAGGAAAGCAAGGATCCATCATGTGTAACGGTTACTTGGGAAGACAAACACCATCACTCCAAATGTCACCCCCTTCCTTCTTCTTTCTCCAGGTTTATATGCTGAGCATGACATCATATGGTACAGAATATCCCTTAGGTCTGTTGGGGTCAGCTATCCTACCTGTGTCCCCTCTCAACTTCTTGTGCCAACCCCCAGCGTACACACTGCCTGAGTGTTATGAGAGGCAGAAAAGTCATTGTCTCTGTTTAAGTGTTGCTTAGCAGTAATTAAAATATCTCTGTTATCAACACTATTTTCAGCACAAATCCAAAACACAGCCCCATAGTAGCTACTATGAAGAAAATTAATTCTATCCTAGCCAAAACCAGCACAATGCTCTTCCAGGAATAATCAGATGTCACATAGAAAATGTATAGTCAAATACAGAGTTTATGATGCTTGACTTTGATAAAACAACAGCTGCTGCTACTCAGTATTGAATTTGCTGATAAAAGTTAACAATATCCAAAACTGGATACTCAATATCAAATCTATTTGTAGTTACAGTCACCAAAATTACATTGACAAACAAATACATATTTGTCCAGGCTATTTATTTGTGCTGTCTCACCTTCGTCGTTCACCATGCTGGGAACCACTTATACATTAGTAGCAATTGCACAAGGGAACAAGCAACTATGTGTGTGTGCTTTCACAGTTCTGACAAAAGACATGTGCATTTGTCCTGGGTTTGGCTAGAATAGTGTTAATTTTCACCAGAAGCTGGGAGGGGGTTATGAGGTTACAGCCAGGATAGACAACCCAATACCATACTAACATCATGCCCACTATGCGGGGGCAGTGGATAGGCTGGGCCAGAATCCCATCCTGGGCCTTGAAAAGCAAAACTTATGGCAACAGGGCACCCCAGAGAGAATAGCATCAGCCAACTGGACTCATTTCTGAAATAACTTCATAGAAGCCTGAGTCAAATGGAGTGAGTGTATCATGTTCCCTATCATGCACCAGCATCCGGAAAAATCAAACAATACAATTGACTATCAAAAATTACACTGAAAGCAATGAGGGGTGGGGATCTTCAAACATTGGGACATTTAGCAAAGGCCACCTGGTTAGTTAGCACAAGAGGATCTGTCAGTCAATCTGGTCCTGTCCAATCAAACCTCTCACATAATGCAGAAGGGGATAAAGTACCTGTAAGTGCACATGCAGAATGTATTAGGGAAGATGATCTGTCCTACTTCAGGCAAAGGCAAACCCATTCACTGGATTGCTTTTCCTCAAAGACCTGGGTGCACCTGGTGGGTAATGTGGGAGGATGGAGAATTCTAATGTGTACTTCAAGGGGACTTAATTTTGGGTGAGAACAGACGGTGAATTAAATTGTATGTTATGAATTGTTAAATAACTCTGATAGACATGACATAGATGGTATAGACTAAGGGGTGAATAATGTCCTGGGTTAGGCTGGGATAGGGTTAATTTTTACCAGAATCTGGGAGAGGGCCACAGCCAGGATAGACCAGACAAAGGGATGCACGTCTCATCCTTTAAAGATCCAGGCAGTGTTGTGCTTATTTATACCTTCCAGTCTGCTCAGTAAATGTTAGGTTGGTGGTCCTAGTTTAGTCCTGTTGCAAAAAAGCAGTTCTCACCCTCAGTCTATTGATGGCCAACTGCTTAGTCCTAATTCTGGCTCACTACTTACTGAATGCATAATTTAAATTCTCATCGTAAAAATGCATTTTTAATCAGTTGCCAGTTTAATCCTGGATCCACCCAGTGCTGATTGGGATTTTGTGAAACTTTTTGTGCATGTCTGTGTAGACACACAAGCAGCGTTAGTGCCAGCAGCTGCCTCTGTCCCTCACCTGACTCAGGTCCTGGGATGAGTGGACAAGGTCAGGCTTGATGGGGCTTTGAGAAGCCTGACCTAGGTAGAGATGTCCCTGCTGGTGTAGGGAGGTTGGACAAGATGACCTCTAGAGGTCCCTTCCAGCCTGGAACATTCTATGATTCTATATTCAATACCACACTAACATTATGCCCGCTATGTAAGGGCAGTGAACGGACCAGGCCACATGCTCAGCCTGGTGTGGCAGCATCAATTCAAAGCTAGGCTGGTCTGTGAGGTTTGTATCAAGTGCTTAATATATTATTTCATTATTGTTATTGTTGTTACTGTTGTTTACTCCTCCTTTTGTGTTGTATTAAATTCTCCTTATCTCAACTCACAAGGTTTTGCACTTTTATCCCTCTTCTCCTTCTCATCTGGGGGGGGTGTGTGGGCAGAGAGTGAGCAGCCACTTTGTGCTCAGCTCCCAGCTGGGTCTAAACCTCTACAGTATTCTTTTAAACTTACCTTCTCATTATTGTAGGGATGTCTCTTTTGCACTTGTGTATTCCTTCACTAACAAATCAGGACCTCTGCTTTTTTTTTAACTGGCAAATCACAATTCAATGGATGGAGTATTCTCTTAACTTGAGTATAATCTTGGACAGGTTTTGCTGTAAGAAACTCTGTATTTGTGCTTCTACTGTCACATAGTTTCACCTACTTGAACCAATCAGACAGTTTCTCACTGATTTGATGAAGAATCACAGAATCACAGAATGTCAGGGATTGGAAGGGACCTCAAAAGATCATCTAGTCCAATCCGCCTGCCGGAGCAGGAACACCTAGATGAGGTTACACAGGAATATGTCCAGGCGGGTTTTGAGTATCTCCAGAGAAGGAGACTCCACAACCTCCCTGGGCAGCCTGTTCCAGTGTCCTGTTACCCTCACTGAGAAGAAGTTTCTTCTCATATTTAAGTGCAACCTCCTGTGTTCCAGTTTGTACCCGTTACCCCTTGTCTTATCATTGTTTGTCACCGAGAAGAGCCTGGCTCCATCTTCGTGACACTCCCCCTTTATATATTTATAAACATTAATGAGGTCTCCCCTTAGTCTCCCCTTCTGCAAGCTAAAGAGACCCAGCTCCCTCAGCCTTTCCTCATAAGGGAGATGCTCC
>VYZX01005562.1:0-25489 GCA_013401335.1 Brachypteracias leptosomus
GCATTGCAGGATGTCAGAGAACCATCACCTCAGAGGGCTGCAAGGTGGTAAAAACATGGCTTACAGGGTTAAGCCATGTTAGAATGAACTTGCTCTGCCAGTCCAAAACAGCTGAAAAGTCTGTTATCTCCATTTATTAGTTTAATCCTTTAATCCACCTTGCTGTCCAATTAGATTAATGAAACTAGAATCCTATTTCCAGCTTGACCTGTGTTATCACACTTATAAAATGGGAATAAAGGTATTTATGTGCCTGGAAGGGGCATGCAGGTTGCTGGGTGAGGACTGCCACACAGTTTATTTACTGAGGGCTGAATAGCTCATTAGTGACCTGAAGAGCATAGGAGGCCTGGGGGACTAATCCACTGCCGGAAGACAAGGTGATGTTTCCACTATGATGTTGCCTAACAAAAATTTTAATGGTTCAAAGGAGAATTTATTGCTTTGCTTAAGTGCTCCTGAAATCACAGATTATTTTTTTTTAAATACATAATGGCTGTGGCTAAACTGCTTTATATATTAAGAAATGGATCTGCTTGCAAGCAGGATCTGTAGTTATTTAATGGAAATCAGTGGAATGTTTTGCTGGCATGTCTGTAGGACTTTCCTTAAATTGCTAGAGGTGTTCAGATGAGTTTCCCTGACAAGCTGATGGTCTTTTTCTCTCTTCTTGGGCCAGATTCTGATCCCATGACTTACTCTCCAGAGCATTTTGACCTCAGTAGTCTTCTTTACCAGTGAGATTGCTTATGGAGAAAGGCCAATGCTGAGCCATCCTTGACATCTGAGACTTTTGGAAGTCAATGGGATTGAGAATGACTTTTCTGAGAGACTTTTCTGAAAGACTTCCATGCTCCACTTTATACAGTGCCTGAAGTGCACGTGTATATCTCAGAATCAAATTAAAATTGCTGTGTGTGGAAGCATGCTAGGTAGGGAGGCAAAAGTGGTTAAGGCACTCATCATGATTTGGGAGATGTTTGTTTAATTCTCTGCTCTAAGACTGGTTCCCTGCATGACCCTGAGGCAGTCCCTCAACCCTGCAGTGTTTCATTTGTAAAATGGGCAGGGTATCACAACGTTCCTACACAGGAATGCAGCAAGGAGAAAGTGTTAGAGACTAGGATGTCCTTAATGTACGGGTAAAGATAAGATACTATGGAAACCATAAGAGCTTATAATCAATTGAAACAAAGCTCTGGAAATTCTCTGTGTTTCTTTATTTCTCTCAGAGCATTATCTGCATTAATAGATGAAGGCATATGAAAGGTGTACTATTTTTTAAGTCTCTCAACTCCTGCCACTTATTCTTTGTCCCCAAAGTCCTGCTACATCTGAAGTACTATATGGTAAATCCACCCCAAACCACATTTTTTCAGTCGATCTGTACCCTGTGATCTCTGAACTAACATCTGTCAAAGGCTGCTGCTTCAGTCAAAGCCACAACAACATGAGGTAACACACAGCTTTCTCATTCTGAAAACCTGGTGTGGGAATGACATGAGCTCACCCACCACTTTTACACTGGGTAAACAGCCCACAAATGGAATAAAAAAACCCCAGTGTGCTTATGATTGCAAAGGATCCTGGGAAAAACTTTGTAAAAAGCCATAGTGGTGAACTGTTTCTAGCCAAGTTTCTGGCAGTCTTGTTGTTCAAAGATAAACCCTGTCCCTGCAGACTTCAGTATTCTCAAACAAGTATTTTCTGACACAGACCCTTTCTCACAAAGGCTGATTTGATGACCCTTAGCCTGTAAAATCATAGAATAATTTAGACTGGATGGCACCTTTGGAGGTCTCTAGTCCAACTCATGTCACAAGAATTATGTGGCTTCCACCAGGATCTGTCTGGAGGAAAAGGAAAGATAATAAGATGGAGATAGCTTTGGGAATTGACTTGATGATTCGGATAGTTGTATTGCTTTTCTTGTTAGGGAAATTAATAAAGGTGTCTTCATAAGGCAGGAACATCCAGGGGGTTGGGAAAAGGAATTAACAGCCAGACCTTGACTCTGTTTTGAATATACATTTTCTTGTTGTATAACACTGAATAGAACAATTGTTCTTTTTGAATTGCCTAATGAAAATTCTATCATCATCTTCAGCAGCAGTAACAGAGAGCTTTGTCTAGTGGATAAAACACTTCCCAGGAGTCAGGTATCCTGATTCTAGCTCTGACACTGGCTTGCTCTGTCACCTCAGACAATTCACTTTAGATCTGTGTCCTCTTTCTCCCCTCATCTGCAAAACGTCCTGTGAGATGTACTGATTAAAATCTCTGTGATTGAACTCAGAAAATACAAGTTATTAATCAGGAGTATATTTTGTCCTGCCTGAATGACTGAATGCTTGATATAAAAGCCTGGAAAACATAACTTCTTCTTGAAACAAAGTCAACTGAAAGCTGCCAGAGAAGCATAATTTTTAGATTTCAGTAGGTATTTACCTGAATCCTACTTGACTTGAAAAGTTCTAGGTTTAATGCAGCCCAAGCTCAGGGCTTGGTCAAGTGAGCAAGTTGTCCCTGCTGTTTGCAAAATAGAGATGCTTCTTGAAAGCTGGACTATAGCAAGGATGGTCACTGCCCAACACTGGCTCTGAGCAGAGCCTGACTGTACCCTGTCTGCTGGGCTGACACTGATGTTAGGACAAGAAGAATGTGATAGCCCAGAAGGAGTTAGGAGCCGAGAAATTGGGTGATAAGTTTCCATTTTTATTAAACATTCAGTTTGGCTCAAGAAGTAAATGCCACAGGAGAAAAGCTCTCAGATCCTACATCTTCAGATATGCTGAGGTTAGGCTCTGCTCTTAACTAGTTTAAGTTCTGTTTTGAAGCTGATTCCACACGTGGAAACAGCACAATCTGTCATTATGCCTGAGTGGGCACAGAAATCATGGGTAAAGAAAAGGGAGAGCACTTCTGTCCTGTATAAATGAAACCTTAGCACTCTCTCAGTCCAGATGACATTGCTGCAAAGTGACTGCACAACCAGGTCTAGAACATGCCTCTTTTCTAGAACAGAAACCAGGTGTAAGAACAAAGGAAAAAGACCATAATTGGATCTCACTGTTTGTGGTTTTATTTTTTCCCCTGCCTTGGCTCTCTAATGAGAGTCAGAGATTTGAAGAGTTTGTGGACATAGTGTTCACTGGAGGAGCTTTCATTTCATGGTTCCCCATTTGTGCTCATTGCCAACTTTACAGCTAATTGAAACAAAACTGAGCTTGTAGATTAAATGGCAACCCCTGGGATTTGTTTCTGCAATTACCAGCACTCCTCCTAGGCAGATTCTAATTCAATAGCAAGTTCCTGGACCCACATGCAGAAAACTCTGGGAAAAATCCCACTGCCTGGATGACATCAGAGTTAACTCTGTCCAGTCCATCACAGCCCCTGCAGTCCTTAACAACTGTGGGCAAAACCCTGGCCTGTTGAAATCTGGGAAATCTGCCACTAGCTTCATATAGTTAGATGAAGGCTAATATTTCACCTTGGAAGACTGAAAGTACTGTCTTTTCTTGACAGCACAATATTTCCAGCTTTGCAGCTTGCCTTGCAATGGTTTAAGTTTTACAGAGTGCATTTTCCTTCAGTGTGGTCAAAGCTATTCTTGCATTTCATAAAAACACACGCTCAGCTTTGGAGCATAACCTTTTGCAGATACCCTTGTGCCCAGCTGAATTCCTTGGGTGGGAAGAAAGGACTAAAAATCGTAGCATTTGAGAAAAGATTTTTGAAAGCAGTTTCCTGGGGTTAAAAAGAAACCAGTCACCTCTAAGCTACTTTCTCCAACATATATCAACTTGAAAAGCATTCACAGCTCAGGGAATGAATACGTCGTTCAGCAGACTCATAATGTGATCACTAGGAAAGAACAAATTTGCCTTTTGCTGTATCTTCTCGTTGGCAAATAGAGCTAGAGAGAATGCACACCGACTGGCAAGGATTCCTACTACCATATCCGTTTTCATGGTGTAAAGCAAAATTCATCTGCCAACTCGCTGACAAAGTTTCTCCACTTCAAGTAAACCTGTTCTCATTCCAGACAGTGCAGCTGGAGAGTTAACCTGAGAGAACAGCGCAGGAACCAGCCATATCTGGTTCTGGATCACCTTTTCTTGCCCTCTTTCAGTTCACCAGTAGGAATTTAAGCATGGAACAAACCTCAATTGCTCTAAGTGATGTTACATGCCAAATAATCCTTGGCTTGGCCCTGGGAAACAGGCAGTTTTCAACCAGCTTTTCACTGAACATCAAAGGGTACAGTGAAACTGGAACAGGTATGGAAGAGAACGGCTGGAGAACTTCTGTGTGAGAATGGACTAAGATGCTTGAAGTCAGAAAAGAAGCCAGGTATACTCAAGGTCTATAAAACTCCAGGGAGCATTGAGTGAACGACGAGGGATGGACAGTGCCGTGCAAGTTCTGAGAGCTGCAGGACATCAGCTGGAATCAGCTGGAGGTGGGTACAGAGCAGATGAGGAGAGAGAGGTCTTTACACAAGCACACAGGCAGTTAAACTCTGGAGCTCTCTGCCACGTGTCAACCATTTACACGGGCTCAAAAGTTAGACAAAAGCATGGAATAAAAATCAGTTGCAGAGGTATTTAAACACAACAGATACCACTTCTGGCTCAAAGTCTCTGAACCACAATTTTCCAGAGGCTGAAAGAGAACACCCTGGGGAAGTATTGATATCATCTGCCTTGTCTATACTTTTCCCTAGATATCTGCTATAAACTACCAGTGCAGACAGGATCCTTAAGAAACTGGGTATAAGAACATAGGAGTTGTTACCTTGGGTCAGGCCAAAGATCCATCTGTGCTCAGAATCAGACACTTGCTCATGCTAAAGGAGGGAGCATACAAAAGAAATACAGCCCAGCTCCTCTTAGCAACTGCCCCCTGCCACTCAGGGTCTCACCATCCGCAGTGTAAGGACATTCTGAGCCAGAGACTGTATATGGATGTTTATTTACCTTGATAGACTTAAAAAGTGACTGGACAATTCTAATGGGAGGGAAATCCACCTACAATTCCTGTCTTCACATAAGTTGAGCTGCCTGAGCATCTCTGTTGTCCTGCCTATCTCCTTTCTGAAGCATTGTCTGATTCAATGAAGCACAATGGAGATGGAGAGCTCAGTGATGCTACATGTCTCCACATCTTGTGGAAACAGTCAGGTAGAGGGGTATGAAATCTTATTAGCTCTCCCAGGGGGTGAAAGCATGCTCAGCCTAAGCCCTATTAGACATCAGAGAACTCACACAGGGTGGTGTGTATCGGAAAGGTGGCAATATGTGTTCTGCCCTCACAGGGTAATTGGTTTTGTTGTTAAGTTGGCTGCTGAGACCTGGTCCATTTGCCCAATTCAATCCACACTGAGCTTTACACATCTTTGCTCCAAAGCCCTGTTTATGAAGACAAAAACAGGGACTTGGTGGCTGCCATGCAAATGTCACATTTTATGAGCAAGACAATTGCTGTAAGAAGGGCTTTTTTTCTTCTTTTTTTTGGCAGGATTTCAATCCACGGCCTGGATCCCCATGCCCCCTGGCTCCCCCAACACACAGTACAGAAATGGACACTGCAAACTTCTGTCTGAGGCCAGCCTTGGCAACGGAGCCAACGAGAAGAGAAACAGCCTGTGCTCTAATAAGTAAAATATTTATGTCTTGCTTTGGCTAACATACCCTCTCTCAATAAAATATTTTTCCCAGGAGGAAATCTATGAAAGGGAGGGGGTTCCTTTATTATATCCCCAAATCATTCTTCTCTACTCCCCCACAAAAGCTTCCAAATCAAAGGGCACTGTACTCTGAAGCTTTTTGTTGCCATTCTTGACTTTGTTATCATTAGTTATTACAATCATTATATTGATTACCATTACGAGTTCTCAAGAGGCCCTGGCTAATCAGCACCCCATTCCAGGAAACGCTCTGACAAATCTCTCACAGCATGTGCACACACAAAGCTTGTAGTCTAAAAAGACCAGCTCAACAGACTGTTAACCCGTTCCCGTGCCAGGGAACTGCAGTGAGGAAAACTCCAGCAGTTCAGCAACAGCCACTGCAGGAGCCCGGGTCAGAGAGGGAACAAAGCTCTTAGCTGGTGCCAGGTCACTTCTCACTGTGTTTCAGATGACCATTCTGCCACATGAAGAGATCCTTGGGACACTCTCCACCTAAAGAAGAGTCATTGGTGGTGTTCTGCTGCACAGCTCATTGCTATCCTCCCAGCCAACCAGTGCTCCCATTTACAGCCCAAATAGACATCCCTATGATTTAGGGCAGGCCCTAGTTCAGGTGGAGGGTTACTGGCTTGACATGTACAGGGCCAATTCACCCTGTTGGGAACTGTCACCTCTGTGCATCAGGACAGAAGGTACATGCTGCCTTTCAACAGAAGACTTCACTGCTGCTTCTGAGTCACTAACAAAATCCTAACCGCATTCTGTGCACATCATCTCCACCACTCTGCAGTGAAGGAGAAAAAATCACTCATGGCAACTACTCTCTCTTGGTGGTGTTACATTAGATGCTTTTGGCCTATCACAGACAATGACTTGTATCATCTCTCTTATTTAAGGGAGGAGACAGAACTCCTGTATCAGGAAGACTCTGAGCTTTGATGGAGCAAGATTTCACCTCAGAAAGCTGCAGGCATGCAGTCACATTTTGATTCTTACAAAGATGTGCCCGTCTACTTAGCAACAGAGCTGTGTTGTCACTAACCACAAGACACATTCTGGCCAATGTGAAGTTCCTCCCCAGAGTTTTGCCTTAACTAACTGGCAGGGATTAAGTTGAAGGGAGGCTGCAGACACCTCTGCTGTTGTAGAGGTACCTCCCTCTCAGAATGCTTCTGGCTTACTGCTTATGTGGATTTCAGATCAACCTCACATGCACTTACAGGTCATTCTTCAACATCTATCTCTGGGACCCCATTTCCATAACATCACAGAGCTTTGTTTATGTTTACAGTGCCCATGTGTGAATGCATGAAGCTGCGTTCTTGGGGTAAAACAGATGAAACATCACTTTCTTTACTCGCCTCAGGCCTTCTCTGCAAAGCAATTGCACTTTGGCCTTGTGAGTTTCCAAAAGCCAGCTGGACAATCCAAGAGGCAAAGCTGTGATTTGAGCTGGCCTTTGTTAGAACTCCAAAAGTATGTACATGACAGAGATACTAGGAATGTCTCAATCTTGAAAACATTTCAGTGGTGATCCACCTTCTCATACCCCAGAGTATCCGACTCAGTCATAAATCCCCAGTAACCTGCCTGCATTATGATTTTGTGATGGAAATCCAGCAACCAGCTCTCGGATGGCAAAACCCTGTGGATGTCACTTACTTCAGTTCTGTTTGAACTAATGACCTCAAAGCAAAGGGCTCCACATTTGTCTACTACTCCACAGACTCACTCAGCCTCTCCATACTTACTAGCCTCCCAGAAGGGGTTGTATTGGTGGGGAGGAGGAGAGAAGGAGAGCAACAAACAAAAGCAAACCCAGACTGTTATCTCTAAAGGAATCGCAAGAGGAAAAGTCCCATGGATACGAATGGCAAAAACACACACAAACTGGAAGGAAAAGAGAAAAGAAAACCCTATTTGGGATTTTAAAAGAAGAGTTGAGCATGCACACACAATACCCTTTGGCAAAGGAGCCCAGGCCGGAAAGTGTTGCAACTCCAACATGCTGTGCTCAGAGAAGGTGTTAATGGTCCAGCCATCCTGTATTATTGCACGCAAACAGGAGAGGCCCTGCAGAACTGTAGGGGTCTTTTAAGATCCCCACCCAGATGGAAAGAGCAGAGAGAGTTATGTAGGATTAACACGAGGGGAGAGGAAGGAAAGGGGTGAAGGGAAGGTAATGTCCCAAGCACTAGAGCTCTGAGCTAACAAGGCAGGTCTGTTGCGTCTCACACATTGAAATGGGGGTGCTCTGGCTGCCCCAACTCCCACACCTCAGCCTCTGCTTCATGCACCCACAGCAGGACACCAGGGCTCCCTCCTCTCTGGGACTCTGTGGGCCAGATCTGTGATTTATTGACCAGCTGCATCTAGGGTCATCAGTCCCAAACTCCTTTAAACTCCCAGTAGGAGTCAGAGGTTTCAGGCACTTTGTCTGCTTGGGGGGAACCACCCAAGATGTGTTTGCAGCATGATCCTAACACGATGAGAGATACTGGCTCTTATGTCTGGGGAAAGAAAAACTGGGAAGGTTGTGACACTGGCCCATGTGTGTTTGCTGAATGAGAGCTAGTAAAAACTTCACCATGTGCCAACCTTCCCGGCCCTACAACCACTCACCAAAATCTTCACATGGCTATGAGCTCCCAGGCACAAAGCTCTTGGTGAAGGTCAGGATTGTGTGTGCTTGTGGTCTGGGAATTTACATGCAATGTGGAATGGGTGGTATTTTCTCCAAAGCCTGTCACCACAAACACAATGGGATCCCCAAGGGCTGCTTCGCTTGGCCAGCGCTGCCATAACAAAATCTCATGTCCAGAAAAAAGAACTGGTCATATCGAAGTACAGCCTAAAGCTTTGCAAATATTAAATTAAATTAAAATACCGAGGAGAAAGATATTATTAGACTGCACAGGACCACACAGTGTGGCTGATTCTTCATTGTGCAGAGGTTTTAATAAATACTGAAATGTTCTAAATCAGCCATTGATTAAATGGGTTTAGGTGAAGGAGATGCTCATGGTCACCATGGTCACCATGATGAGTGGACTGTTTGGTGGATAAGAACTGGTTGGATGGCCACATCCAGAGGGTAGTGGTCAACAGCTCCATGTCCCGATAGACATTTGTGACAAGTGGTGTCCCTCGGGGTCCACACTGGGATGAGCGGTTTAGTATCTTCATCTATGACACAGAGACATGGACAGTGGGATAGAGTGCACCCTTAGCAAGTTTGCAGATGACACCAAGCTGAGTGGTGCAGTTAACACGCCAGAGGGATGGGATGCCATCCAGAGGGATCTGGACAAGCTTGAGAAGTAGGCCCATGTGAACCTCATGAGGTTCAATAAGGCCAAATGCAAGATCCTGTACCTGGGCTGGGGCAGCCCCTGGTATCAATACAGGCTGGGGAATACAGAGATTGAGAGAAGCCCTGCAGAGAAGGACTTGTGGGTGCTGGTAGAAGAAAAGCTGGACATGAACCAGCAATGTGTGCCCGTAAGGCCAAATGTATCCTGGGCTGCATCCAAAGAAGCATGGCCAGCAGGTTGAGGGAGGTGATTCTCCACCACTTCTCTGCTCTGGTGAGATGTCATCCAGAGTACTGTGTCCAGCTCTGGAGTCCTCAGCACAAAAAAGGCATGAACCTGTTGGAGTGGGTCCAGAGGAGGCTACAAAAATGATCAGAACACCGGAGCACCTCTGCTATGTGGAAAGGCTGAGAGAGTAGGGGTTGTTCATCCTGGAGAAGTCTCCAGGATCACCTTATTGCAGTCTGTCAGTACTTAAAGGGGGCTTAAAGAAAGATGGGGACACTCTTTTTAGAAAGGTCTGTTGTGACAGGACAAGGGGTAATGGTTTTTATCTAAAGGAGAGTAGACTTACGCTAGATAGAAGGAAGAAATTTGTTAAACTGAGGGTGGTGAAACACTGTAACAAGTTGCCCAAGAGGTAGAATTGGTAGAAGCTCCAACCCTGGAAACATTCAAGGTCAGGTTTGCTGGGGCTCTGGGCAACCTGGTCTAGTTGAAGATGTCCCTGCTCACTGCAGGGAGGTTGGACTAGATGACCTTTAAAGGATCCTTCCAACCCAAACCGTTCTATGATTCTATATACCTTGAGAGGAAGAAGGGAAAGGAGGGAGCATTTATATATGGATGAACAGGCATAAAATATGTAGTGAGATAGAGAAGGATGGGGAGTTAAGAAAAAACATTCTACAATTCTATGATTCTGTGATGTTCTGCTAGCCACCCTCTAAAAGAGAGCTATTGAACACTCATGAATCTCTATTGCAACACAAAGTTTATGCAAAGCTTGCATAACCAGCTGCTATGGGAGGCTATTCATGTGCAGAATAAAATACTGCTGAAAATTCAAACAATAATCTGAATTTCTGGAGAGACCAGTACTGGCTTTGACATTTGCAGACATGATTCACCACCATCATCTCTATAAGAATTCTTCTCAGAAATGTTTGGAGACCATTTTTAACTGGTCTGTTGAGGGGCAATTCCAGAGTTATAATCATCTGCACACTACCAGGCAAAGTGGTGGACTGCTGAACTCATGTACAATTTTCCTGTGGATTAGATCAAATTTCTGGTGTAGGAAAAACTATTAGGGCCTCCGTTCTGTTTTCACTTCTGAGAGCTTAACACACATGGTACTGACTTCAACCAAGCGATTTCCAACATATACCTGTGAGAATGCAGGATCAAACCACAATGTGTTATGTTTCAAAATATTTTTTCACAATAAGTTGGTTTAGTGAACTCACTTTCCACCCCTAGAGAGCTGACTGTAATGAGATCACACAGAGAAAGGATATGGAGTTTCACCCTAATCTCCAGGAGACAAAAGGCCATATCCAAAAATCCTCTCTCAAATCAGTAGTACTTCCAGTTGCACAGCAATACCATCTGTGGAGATAACTTGAAGAAAGCAGCAAGGCCAGAATTTTAACTGTCACATGAAGATTTGGAGTGCATGTATCAAGGATGCAGTAAGGATATGTTTGCTCCCATCTTAGGAAATTCTTCAGTCTGTGCTTTTCCTAAAGCCTCACCGCCTGGAGTCTCCTGAATATCTCAGATATTTTTTCTATTGTTCTTTTTTTTCCCCTCTGCTTTCATTTAGAAAATAAGAAGTTCTCTTGAATCATGTTTTCTAATAGGAACAACTTCAAAATGCATTGCAAAAGAGGATAAATCTGCTGCGACTTCAGCAAGAGAAAGCAGCATGACAGGTTGATTTCAGGCACTTGCTAGATCAGATCTGAACTATATTGCTGGAAGGAAATGAGAATCATAAAAGTAACTCTCATAAAATCGTGCAGCAAATTAGTGTGATCAGAACACACTAATCCTAGTCCAACACCCCAGCTAACAAATCTGTGAGGGGGAATGTTTGTCCCTGCCCTATCTGCATCGTTCCAAGATTTAATTGGGGTATTTAATCCTTCATTTTCAACACTAACACTTTACGTTCAAGAAAAAAAAAAAAAAGTGGTGTTTGTCAGTTCCAATTAAATTACATGCTTTAATTTTATAATTAAATAGCCTAAAAGGAAATAAACTGGAGGAAATATTCTAACAAATGATTTAGAAGCATTTCATATGTATCTAAGAAGGGAGCCAAATATAAATTGACAGCTTAGTGCTGAAGAACTTCAATCTGGGTTTTATTGCAATAACAAAAGTGCGCATTTAAAAGCTTTCACACAGAGCATCTATTCAGAAACAAGCCCGAAGACAGTCAGGGAATTAAAAAGAGGATAGTGTTTTGAATTAATCTAGAACATTTTTGTGGATTAGTTTACAAGCACAGAATGCCTCAGGGGGCTAGGGAGAGCACAGAGCACTGAAGTCAGAGGGATCTGTCTTTTTCCCCATTGCTGGTGATTAGTTCATATCTCTTTGACACCATGTTTACAAGCCCCTAATTGCCTCATTAATACCTCATTATTACTTAGAAAGTGAAGAAGCTTTTAGCTTTGAAGCTGCTTTGCTGCACTTGAAGGCAAATATAGGGTGAATTTTGAATGTGTTGGTACTAATTAAAGTTGAAGTCTGTTTCCTGTTGCTTGTGGGTGGGTGTTAAGAACTTCAAAGAAAAAATTAGGCTTCAATTTATATTACACGCCTCCTAAGTTACACACAGAGGAATAAGTGCAAGTAAGAAGCCCATTCCTGCAAACGGGATTTACAAAGGGACACGGATCCACACGTTTATTTTCATGCTTTTTCAATGTGGACTAGACTCTACGAAGTCTCATTCAGTCAACGTTCGAATGCCTGGAACAGACAGAAGCTGGCCAGTTGAGTCCACCCAGATACAGCACGGACCTTCCCATGCTGTCATGCGTGTACAGGGCAACATATCCTCTTTTTGCACCAGAACCAGAAAGAGAAACGGGTTAACCACGGTGTAAAACAGACCTGGATCTGTTTGCTTCCTGCTCTGGCTGGACGTTATTTCCAGGTCATCCTGGAAGAGCTTGTTTTCAAAGCAAAAGTAAAATCAGGCACAAAAAGCTCATCTTATAAAGCTTCACTTCCAACCATATGTATGTATTTTGAAAAAAATATTTATGTACGTATACTAATATCAAAAATAAGTATGCAAGTATACATAATAACCCACAGCATCTTGCTGCATCCAGTAAGCCCACATCCTTCCTGAAACACGTCTGAAGCCATGACATCTTTGAACAGGGATCCAGTTTTCAAACAACTGTGCACAACTATTTCAGTATACAAATTGCAAATAAGCCATTGACCACAATTATGGTTACTGGATGATTGTATAAATGAATAAATGAGATGTTTAGAACCTCACTTGAGCTGTAGAGATGCACTGGGTGATAATGTTTTCGAAGAATTTTCTTCCAGCCCCAGACAGAAGAGAGACAAAGCAGACATTAACCACAACAAAATCATTTCCATGGGAAATTCTTAAAAGCAATGTGCTTTCTTTCAATTAAGTTGTTTTCAGGGGTCTGGGGGATGTTGTGAATGGAGAAGGGGGTGAAGGGGAAGGAAAAGATACCCATTTTTGGTAAAAGCATTCAGTTTCTTAGTAAGAATTTTGGATGAGAAAAATCGTAAAAAACAGCCTTTGCTGAAAGCTAGTGGAAAACCCTAGACAGACTGGACGATTTGGATACAAAAATAAAATGTTTTCCATGCAAACTGAATTCCAAAAGAGGCATTTTTCACCAGCATTGTTTTTCAGGCGGGAGGGAGGGGGCTGGGGTGGGCGCAGGAAAAGATGAAGTCTAGAAGGTTGAACATTCCCCACTGAAGCAGTCAGGATTTGGCTAACAGTCCCCAAGAGTCCCAGTGCCCAGAGCTGCTGGTGATTAACGGGCCGTCTTGTCACGGGCCCAGGACAGCGAGTTTGGCTCACCACTAGCACTCCTAAGGCAGAGCTCAGAACAACTCAGCCTTTCACGTTCCTCTCATACCTTGCATCTCCTCTAAGAGGAGGTAAGTTGATAAAATTCTGACTTTGTTTTATTTCTGCATTAAAAACAATCTAAAAATGTTGACGGCATTAATTTATGTATGTAACCTGACAGCATCCCCTTACGTATGTAACTGTAAAGAATACAAAAAAGAGACAGAAAATGTACCTAAAATTATTGGTCAGAAACTCAGACTACAAAATGGGTAAGGAAGGAACCCGCTCCTCCTGCATTGTATTTACAGTATCGTTGATTTATATCAAACATTTTTAAAAGTATTAAAACAAAAATAATTAAGGCAAGCCAAGGCCTTTTCTTGCCAGCATGTGAAGCTTGTCCGACAGGACATATTGAGGCTATCAATCGGTGCTGTGTATTTATAACCTAGTGCTCCGACAACTTGGACCGACAAATGCAAACAGCCACAAAGAAGTCACTTTGTTCACTTGGCACAAACAAATCCTCGAGATGAAAAGCAGCCTGGCGTTTATTTTGGGCCAGGCTTCCTCATCTGATGATCCACAACGTGGCACGGAAAGGGCAGTGTTACCAAAGGACACGAAGCACATGGAGATGCATCATTAGAGCAAACACAGACCAGGGTGCCAGATTTTGTTATTCTTGCTTCTTCCTTCCCAGAATGGATGTCACTTTCCCTCCTTTCTTCTCCTCAAAGCACATTGGTTTGGAGCTTGTTGGGGTTTTTTGTTGTGTTTTGTTTTTTAAGGACCAAGCTTGTCAGCACAGCCTGAAAAGATCTTACAGCTATAATTTAAAACTGAATTGTGTTGATTGAAAACACGGCTAGCATCCGACTGCAGACATGTCTGAAGACTTCCACATGCATAGCCAAATGAGGACTGGTGAGGACATGGTGAGATTTGCCAAAAACATTAAAGCAAGCTCTGCAGGAGACATGATCCACAACTGTGCACTAGTAGTAGGCAGCCTGGGAAATGCTCATCTAGAGATCTGCTAGATTCCCTTAACCACTGAGCCACAGAGACCTGAGCTGTCTGAGCAAACAAGACACTGTGGTAGCCAGTCATTTTCAGGAGGTTTCTCAGAACAGAAAGTTCAAATTCCAGATTGGAGGAGGAAATCTCAGTGGGCTCAAGGTTGGTTTGATTTGATATTTAATTTATCCCTCTACCAACATGAACAAAGCACAAAAGAAGCAACTGAGGAGAATGGGAGGAGTAAAAGAGATCCAGCGGAGCGGTCAGCCAGTGAGCACGCAGCTCACTGGAAGGCTAACACCTTCCTTTTGTGGAGAGTTAGCCATGAGAGCGGCAGCAAGCTGACAACTATCAGAAGATAATCAACAAAGGCTGCAGGAGACCAGGTGCAGTTTGGTTTTAGGAACGCTGCTCTAAGTTGGTCAGTTCAAAGGGAGTATCTTTCCATCTTCCATGGCTCCTTCAGGGGAGGATCTGGTAAGGCTTCTAGCCCTTATCTCAGTGGACAGACACTGACACTGAGCCTTGTGTCACATTGTCCCATGCCTGGATAATGGGAAGCTCGGCTGTTTGATGGTACGATGCCTTCATTCTTCTCATACCTTCATCCCCTTTAGATATGTCAGGGAGCTAAAGGCATGAGAAAGTCTTAATAAAGTTTTAACCTTCTGACGACACTCAGGCTTTAAAAGGAGGGTCATAGGTGATTTGAGATACTTTTCTCTCATTTCACTTAAAAAAAAATGGATTTCCCACAGCTCCTTAAACACCGGAATAGATATGCATATATTTTTCAGTATATGGATTCAAATCCTTGGTTTCTTTGGCAAAAGGCCATATAAATTCTCATGGATTTGTTATTGCCTGCTGTAAATTTACTACTCAAAAAGAATAATATTTCATTTGCTTTATCGTCAGTGCCTCTTTAGAGGGTGAAAATGGATTTAAGTCTTTCATTGGGTATCATGATGAGGGCAGAGAAGGAACACATAAAGAAGCCAGAAAGGACACTTAAAGAATTGATACAAGGCTCCATCATCTATAACTTAGTTGATAAACTTAGGTCTCCTTTGCTATGAATTACAATGCCAAGAGATTTGTTCTGTAAATTCTGTCCAGAACTTGGCAACACTAGTTCTAAGAAAGCAAGCAAACTCCTAGGTTTAGTTCATGTAACCCTGGGGACTTAAGCAATACTTTCCATCTGAGTAAGCAGAAGGTTTGATCTTACTCATGTTGGCTCTTATGCTCTTCCTATTTTACACAGAGGAATATAGACAGTAGAGACAGTTCACCAGCACAGGTAGGAACAGGACCTCAAACTCATGCTCAGTTTACATATTCATGGGTACATACGCAGCTTCATGGAGTTAAATCCATCAAACTAAGGCCATTCCGTGGGCATCTCTACTTATTCCATGATCCTTTACTGTCTCCATAGCAACCTCATGTAGAGAGGACACTGCAGGGATCTTATCTCCCTGTATTAACCCCAAAATGTGGTAGGCTTGGGATGAAGAGACCAGGACCTGAACTTCAGCAGGGGGAGAGATCCAAGTGCACAGAAAAGTGTGATTGGTTTTGTGTGGCAGTGTAGAGTAAAACCAAGGGTTCACGGGTTTTGCACTCTGGAGCTTCTCCAAAACTTGTGTTCAGACCCAGACTTGTCTCCATTTATCAAGCTTATTTAGCTTGAAGAGTCTGACCATCATACCAGATTAGTATCTGAGATATATTAAGTTTATACTAGCGAACAAATTTATGACTTGAAAGCCTGATCCTTGTCATTGGGACAGACGAAGCAATTTGCCCAAAATCAAGAGAAGGGTGAGGATTAAAGGTCCTATGTGGCTGGCCAGTTCCCAGAGTGACCCCTTCTCCAGTGATTGAAAGATCAATGAATTGCTCTCTAAATGCTTCCAACAGGAACTCTCCAACACAGCAAATGGGATTTTTCACACATTGACTAATGAAAGCTTGGCACATGGCATCAAAAATAAAATCCTCACTGCCAGCAGTACAGATATATATAAAATAATGTTTATTTCTACAGGGCTTGTGAATAAGCAAGACATTTTTCATCCATGAAAGGCAGTTTCAGTGTGCATATGTAAGTTAGCAACAACAACAAAAAGTATGACTGATGATCCCAAAGAACATCATCCCAGTGAGATTCAAACAGCCATAGCTTTTTGCTTCTGAAAAAAAAAAGTCTCTTTTTCAGTTCACTCTGCAAACTTCTGGGTTTATTGTGGCTGTATTTCTCTGCTCTTGACAAAAATACATGTATGATTTTGCTTCATGTTTATAGAACAGCTATCATCAGAGGGCTAGGCATTTGCAGAGAGAGATTCAACAAAAGGATGTGCTCAGAAAGCACAGCTCAGATTTTACACTGCCTGCAAGATCTACTTCCATATGAGAGCAAAGCTAGTTTTTGAAAAAGTTATGAGGACTCATTCTTCTTGCCAAGTTATGACATTTTTCTTTTTCTGTTTTTTTTTTGTTTTTTTCCCCCCTTTTTTCTTGGTGTTCTCCATATGACCAGGGGAGACTAGAGTCTGACTCCTCATATAGGCAGAGTGAAAGTGATGAGACACAAATTGGGACCGATGTTATACTACAAACACACTTTCAAAACAGTATCCTACCACATAGGTAAAAGACCACCTGGCCACAGTCTTCCAGGTCACAGGTAACATTTGATACCCATAAGGACAGAGCTCAGCAGAGGAGCCCTTGTAGGCATTTTAGGGACTTGCAATAGTATGAAAGGTTTACTTTTTCTCAAGTGCAGAAGGATTACTGGGGCTATTGTAAATTTGCTTCAAAGAAACAAGAGAGGAGCTTTGCAGTTCTGCAATAATCAGAAGATATGTAAGAAGAGATAGGTAAGTTGTGCTGGGCTTTAGCATAGCACAGCATCAGGTTTTATTTGATTAATTCTTCCCTACAGCTTGTAATGGATATACACAGTGTGATTTCAGGGCAGGAGTAGCTTCAAAGTCCAATCTGAGTATCACAGATCCAAGCATGCACAGCTGGATCTCAAATATATAAGCCGCTTTTGAGTTACACAGGAGGAAAGAAAGGGGAAGATTACTGTGATCTGAAATGTTAAAGCTTCTTTCGCATGATTAAGTACATTTACATGTTTTACTCAAACCAGAAGAAGCTGTTTCCAGGGAACAGAAAGAAACAAGTAGGTCTCCACACTGTGTGTGGGGGTGCACAACATACATATGTCCTGCTCCTTGCCTGAGGCTTCCTAAAAATAGGCCAAAATCATGTTTGGTGATTTGGACAGAGAACTGGTAGTGTTACAAGAAAGTTACAAGTATTGAAAAAGCTCCCTCTCATTTTCCTCCTGTGGGAGAGGACAAGGGATACAGCTTGGAGAGGAGTACGAACCCCTTCTAATAACCACCACCAGGTTTCCTCATAAAAGGAGGCATCCAAATTTCTCCTGCAGCAGGTGCCCTGGAAGACTTTGTATGGAGAGGGTAGCCCACACTGGCTGCAGCAGCCCCAGCAGCCCATTTATCAGGAAACATTGCTACAGGCTGTGTTGACATCAAGAGAGAACGTTATCCTCGTGATGACCCTGCAGAAGCATTGCTGCAGCACCAGCATAAACTTCCAGCCTCAAGGTCCCTCAGCACCACTAGTAGTTCTGCCTAAAGCAGAGTCCTCCTCCCTAGTCTACTGATCTCCTCTCTAATTTTGTAATTTCTTAGGCAAATCTGTTATTCACTCTTTTTAATGGACATGGAATGAAGAATTTGCATGCAGGTTCAGAGGAGCAAGAGTATGCTTTGTTCTGGACTACTATTAAAAACCAGTATGCAGATGACCAGAACCAAAAAGGCATCTGGTGGCCATGCAAAAGGCAGTCAGGCAATATCACTCCTTTCTATGCTAACTGGTAAACTGGTACAGTCCTAACCACAGTCTCACTCAGGAAGGATCTTGGACTTGAATATATTCTTGGAAGTGTCACCTGTGCTTGATTGGAAACAGCAGGGAGTCTGATCCTTCTCTGAAGACAGGAAAGCTTCCTAGTGAAACTTGGCAGCTAAAGAGTCTACCTTCATGGGGAGATCAACAAGATCATCTCTGACGAACTCCATAGCTCAGAAAGGTAAAATAGCTACTGTTGGAGGAGCTTTCCTAGAATCTACCTGTAGGCCAAATTTTCCACTCAGGAAAACAGGGACAGGACATGAAGGAACCACCTGCACTAAACTTTCTGATGCATTAAATCACCACAGGAAATTTTTAAAAACAGACTAGATTGGCAGGGAAAGAAATACCTGACTTTCAGAGGAGGTTTTTCCAAACATAAGTGGTAGATGAGACATCTCACACCATAGCACTATCCAGGAATAATACAGGAAAGAATAATTTGGGTACAGGACAGATGAAATGAGGTCAGTGGCTACTAATGAGTGCTAGTGCCAGCCCCCACTCGTAGGTTAGATGGATAGCTGGTTGGGATAGTAGAGGTCCATCTGACTCAATTCTGGTCAGGCTAGATGAGATTCCTTCTAAACTTACTTGTCTAAGAATATGAAAATCAACATACAGACCCATATGGCACTTTGAGATGAGGGATCCTGGCCAATTTCTATTGTTAAGTGCACAAAACACTAAGATAAATAATGGAAAATGCTTCAGCTGCTATGTATTTAGGGCACTTTTGCCATGTGACATCAGAAAATACTCCATGGTGGAATTTTTTGACATAAAAATGGACTTGGTGAGACTTTGTGATCTATTAAACTTCCAGCTAACTAGACTTTTGTTTATCCAATCGACAGATGGTGTTTTTCTGAACCAGTTATGTTGATTCACAGCACTGAAGTGGTTACTGGAAAAAAGGACCATGAGTTTAATAAGAAGCAGGCCCACACACACACAATAAATGTGAGCCATATTCTACCAGCTCCAGAAGGAAAAAGCAGCAGTTTTTAAACCAAATTACCAAAATATTGGCACATTTTGCATGTCCATTATGCATGTTCAAAACCCCTGGAATAGGAATGCTGTTGGTAAATCAGCTACTTGGACAGATGCACCACGTTATTGCATTTGTTTGGAATATTCTGCTCCAGGTTAAAGAAAGACATGCACAGACTCCTCTTCTGGAAGAGTTTTCTTGGAGGGCTGGTTTAGCTGTTCTGTAATACAGACTCATCACACTTACAAAACCCCTCTCAGGCTTCTCATTAAGAAATGCCAATGAACATAATATGATACCGAGACTGTAGAAACCAGTGACAAGCTAGACACCAGGAAAAGAGAACACAGTGAATGACAATAAAGAGTGGAACACTTAGAGGACACTCAAGCAGCTGAACTCTCAATCATTCTCCAAATGTGAAGGAAGTTTGAATGTTTCTGAAATGAAGTGGAGCTTCTGGAACTGCACACTGAACTATGGTGAACAGGAAGAAGGACAAGAAGCACGAAAAGGACATGGACCTGTTGGAGAGAGTCCAGAGGAGGGCTACAAGGATGATTAGAGGGTTGGAACACCTTTCCTATGAAGACAGGTTGAGAGAATTGGGCTCATTCAGCCTGTAGAAGAGAAGGCTCCAGGTGGACCTTGTTAAGACCTTCCAGTATGTGAAGGCTACAAGAAGGCTGGAGAGGGGCTTTTTACAAATGCCTGTAGTGACAGGACAAGGAGTAATGGGTTCAAAATGGAAGAGGGTACATTTAGATTGGAAATTAGGAGGAAATTCTTCACTCTGAGGGTGGTGAGACACAGGCACAGGTTGCCCAGGGGGGTTGTGGATGCTCCATCCCTGGAGGTGTTCAAGGCCAGGTTGGATGGGGCCTTGAGCAACCTGGTCTAGCAGCAGGTGTCCCTGCAGGGGGGTTGGAACTAGATGATCTTTGAGGTCACTTTCAACCCAAACCATTCTATGATTCTATGAAATCTCTTTATTTGCCTCAAGGAGATAATCTACTGTGCTAAAGAAACAGCTATAGGCTTTGCTGTGCAGCAGGGAGATGACTCCTGTTCAGGTGGATGAGTTGCTTTCAGACCTTTTTTTCACCAACTCTCTGATTTAATAAGTTTTAGGAATGGAATAGTAATGTTCTGCTTAAATTACTGACAGAAGATCTTGAGAAGACAGGATCCACCATACTTGTAGTAGGAGGACAGCAAAGAACATCAGGCTTCTGCCTCGATGGGCTCAAATCCAGAATATCTTAGAGAGGATGGGAAAGAGAAAAAGCATATAAAAAGCATATAATGGAGTGTTAATAGTACTCACCTACCCCATCATTTTGTGTGCATGTATGCGTGTATGTGTATATATATATGTATATGTATATATAAACACACTAATATATATAAACACACACACACATAGATACATACACCTTCCTAGGTGTGTGAATATGTAACATTATATACATACACAAGCGTAGACTAAACTTTACACAGAGGGAGAATGCATACTGGAGTCTGACACTGGGAAGGGTTTTCTTCAGCGTATTTACCCGCCCGGTCTCGGGCAGGATGTGGTCTGTCATTGCAGAGGCCACAGCACAAGGTGAGACTTTGCAAAATGTAATACAAGCTTTTAATGCTGGTTGCTCTGCAAAATCCATACCTCGTCCTTAGAAGGGAGGATGTTGGGATTGAGAGGGGATTTGCTTCAAGAACTAGATTGGTTGTTTCTGGAACGCTGGGACAAAAGAGACTGAATTGGACACAGGAGGACAGGCAAGGAAATACAAGACTGGCTACAGTGATCACATCGTATTGGCTGCAAAAACCAGGAAAGGAAAGATGTGAAATGTTAAAACAGTTGTGATAATACAGTAGTTTCAGTGTGACAGCCTTGGGGAGTAGAGGCTTGTTCCTCTGACAACTGCATGTTTCAAGTCATGAATTGCAGGATGGAACAATGATGTTATATGTGAACACAACTGCTAACATCAAAATCAATCTTCTGCAGGAAAATCTGTATTTGCTAGACACATCACAGCACAGGTGGCACGGCAAATAACAAGTTGTGGCACGACAGCTAGCAGGAAAACTGCTTTGGGCTTGTTACTTTTTGAGTCCACGACAGCTACGTATAGTGCCACCTGTGCATAAGACAGCAGAGGAATCTAATCAGGATCCTTAACTGGGCCTGAGCAATCTGATAAAACATTGAAGTTAACCCTGCTCAGAGTGAGGGTGGTTTGGCTCATGAAGTCCCTTCCAACCTAAATTATTCTATGATTCGTAGCATACAAAGATTGAATCTCATCTACCATCTCTGGCAGGAGCAGAAGACACCTTCAGAGAAAGGAAAAGCTGGGTTCTTACTCTTCCAGTTTTGACCCAGGACAGCTTTTGGGAGAGTCGGCGGGTCAGCCAGAGTTCCTTGCTACAGGAAAGGCATAAGAAATACAGAGACTGAAATCCGCTGTGTGCTTTGAAA
This sequence comes from Brachypteracias leptosomus, assembly GCA_013401335.1. Lineage (NCBI taxonomy): Eukaryota > Metazoa > Chordata > Aves > Coraciiformes > Brachypteraciidae > Brachypteracias > Brachypteracias leptosomus. Next base: position 21,577 of record VYZX01005562.1, read on the forward strand.
TTCTTCAAAAGAAAGCACACCACGGCACAGACGGGGAAATCCTGATATAGCCCAGGCCAACAATACAGTATTTTTCCTGGAAGGAAGGTGATAGGAGAGGCAGAGACAAAAGGGTAGTTAGTCCTGTAAGGAGTGTGTTCTGATAAAAAAAAGTTACGCTTCCCTGTGTGCAAATACTGATCTCTCAGATCTAATAATCTTCTTTACCTGTTGGAAACTCACTGTAATTACCAGTTCCAGTGCCAGCTTCTCATTAATGAAGAAATCTGCCCTCTATTCGGTGGGGTTTTGCTTTGCCTAATTAAAGATATTGTTAAAGCCTCCACAAATAATTTTTGTACCCACACGGACTCCTTACTGAATCTGTCTTCACTTCCTGCCTTAGTACAACTTACTTGTTAAGTTGTTGCCTCTCCGCACCCCTCAAGTGGTTGCCTTAAAGTGGTTGGTGAAATAATTAGTATTTATTTAGTCGAGCTCTTTGAAGATGATACATGACATAAATATCAGCTAACACTACTATGCTTCCAAAAAACAATACAGCTTTTGTAAGATTAAAAGCCTGTTCCCCCATTAGATTTCTTGAAATTTGTTAAAACAAAACAATGTAACCTTCCCTTTGCAGTTTCTCTGTCTTATCTCTTCACAGTTTTTAATAGTCAGTGTTTCCCATCTGATTATTGCTAATCACATTGTTATACTGCTTTTACAGCCTTGGGGTTTATTACAAAGCTTCTCTACTACTCCAGATAGGCACAAAACAGTAGCAGGTAGGAAGCAATATACATTTTCCAAAGATCAGAACCATTATTTAACGTTTTTGTAAATATTTACTTTAGAAGAGGCTAAATGTTACTTAAGATTCGTTCTAAACTGCTGTGTTTAAAGGAAAAAAATCATGAGGACATATGGAACTCATCTGAAGGAGAAAAAAATGTTACAATTACACAAAAGAATTAATTTCCCTTGCTGTTACCAAAGAGTTGTCTTCATAAAAGCTTGTGGCATGCTTTTGTATCTTAGGTGGAACATAGTGATACATATCATGTGGTTTGTGGTCTCCTCTTCCTACTGCCTGAAGCTCTGGCTGCAGTTTCCCCAACCTGACTGTCCCACCACATTGGTACACACCCGCATCGTGCTCCCACTGGGATTTCTGTTCCTGTTCTCTTTTTTTTTTTTTTTCCCCCTGCTTCTTAGTCATCTTACCCACAAGTGGCATAAATCAAGGCGAGGCTGTGTTTTCACAGCTATGCAGTTCTTGCAACATCAGGGCTGAGTTCAGGGAAATGGCTGGAAAACTTGCTATACCTACACACACACACCTGCCTTCTGGCAAATGGAAGATGAGCACAGTGCCAAAGATGTTTGTTTATTCTTGCCCTGGGTGCTTTGATATGTACGCCACCGATGAGGGTAATCACCCTACCTCACAACACGGCACCCACGACTGAATAGGGCCTCACAGCTCCTTATAGACCTCCCAGGCGTCTTCTCCAGCGTGTGAGATGGTGGGTCATGTCACTGGAGGTGTCCCTACCAGCCTTGTGACAAGGCCCCTCTGTTCTTTCACTACTTTGGAAGAGATTTGGGAAGGAACTAAAAAAAGGGTGGACCAAGTCAAAGCTACTCACCCAGGCAGCTGCAGCCATGTTACTTTGGAAGTGTCACTTGCTGAACACAAGGATGCAGTGTGGTCCAGCTGTGAACTAATGCAGCAGACCTCCAAGGTACACTGTCACAACAGCACAAGCCTGTAGCTTTTAAATGGCTTGTGGCAGCTTAGGGAAAAACAACAGGACACCCTGTTGTGACTGGAATTAGCCTTTGTGGTATCGTATCTACTGGGACATAGACTGCACAACCCTTCCTGCTCTGGATTTTATTTCAGGTGGGGGCACAGCCACCTATGGTGACCATCCAGCATGCTGCCCGTTTGTGGGTGGGCTGGGAACAAGTGTTGGAGCATGTTTGGGAGAAAGGTGGGGCTGCTTGAGAGAGAGAGATGGCGTGGGCACGTGCAGCCAGGCCCTGCCCTCCCTGTCCTCGTGGGGTTGTGTCATCATACCAGCAACACTGGGGAGGCAAGTTGAAAGGCTCCAATGTTGCATCCCCCGAAGGCAGACAAGGCAAGGAGGGCACATGGGAGCTCACTGCCTGCAAAGCAGCACACACCCACCTGCTGTCACCTCATGTTCCAACAGCAAGGGCCCATGGGTGACTCCAGGCCACCAGCACCCACTGCAGCCATGACCTGGTTGTCTCATGGGACCATCCTGTACTGCAGTGATGAGACACCTTCTCAGCTAAAAACCCCTTTTGCCTCTTTCTGTCCCTCTGTGGCTTTCCTTTGTCTGAATCTTATCCCTCAGCATAGAACCAGAAAATTAAATATTTCTCTGTAAGAACTAGAAACACCATGAGGAAAAACAATCCCTTGCTATTTTGCATGACTTTTACCTGGCTGGAAGATCTGTGAGGAAAGGAGGGAGAAGAGGATGAGAGTCCTCACTTAGGAACCTCTGGGCGTCATGTTGTTGTTAGAACACCTTTCTGTCTGCAGGCCAGGAGCAGAGTCCATAGGATACACATACGGCGGTTTGAAAATCCCTTCAGTAGCTGCATTTGTTCCTCAGTAACCACAGCAAGTGGTGTCACTCTCAGTCTCCACGGGGCTGTCAGGAAGTCACATTTATATCCAGCGAGGCCTGAGCCTGCCACCATGCTTGGCAAAGCCCTTGCTGAGTTCTACCAGAGCAAGGATGTGTTACTTTGAATTCCTGTGTTACTGTGAATTAATGCAGCAGACCTCCAAGGTACACTGTCACAACAGCACCAAGCCTGTATCTCTTCAGGCAAACTTTGGCAGTTTTGATTCTTCTCAATGCACTGAGGAACTACTCAGTTTTGGTAAAGTTTTGCAGTTGTGGAGGTGGCGGAAAGGACAGGTTCCAGAGCCACTCTGCTTTGTGCAGTGTACACAGCCGGCCGGGTCGCAGAGACACCTGGGGCCACTGACACAGCGGGGCTGGGCCATGTCCCATAGGCACAGCTGGCTCTGTCCAGCCCTGGGCCCCATCCTTGTCCAAGTGGATCCAGAGGCCAGGATTCCTGCGTGTGGCGATGATGGGCATTCTCAGCCTGTCCTCTGCTCTGAAATCCCTTTAACAGTGCAAACGGGTGTTAGAGAGTTCTTTGCCAACTTCTTTGCTATCACCCTGTGGCATCAGCAGAGGTGGACATGGGAGAAGGCTTGAGTTGCAGCTGCTGGAGTCAAGCACCTGATGTAACAACCTCCAAGAAGGCTCCAGGCCCTCAGGGATCATGGATATGCTCCTGTCAGCAAGAACTACCTCAGGTCTTGTTGAAGGAAGGTGCTTTCCCCTGAGGCTTGCTGGTCCAGGTGGAAGCTGGATAGTTAACCATGCAAGTGGCACACACGCACGTTTTGAAAACACACAGCGAGAGGTCTCCTTCCATCCTCCTGTGAGGCCGAGGAGACAGGGAATCCCCTGAGGCGGCCATAGGGGCTGAAGCACAGGGGCTGTTGCTGCCAGCTCCATGCAGCCCCGCGTCCTTGACCTGCCCTCCACCCCGGCGCTGGCGAGGCCCCGCTGCCCCCGCTGCCTAGGGGCCGGAGGAAGGCGGCGCCTGCGAGGACATGTCGCCTCACGCCGGGGAGCTCAGCGGGGTCAAAGAGGAAGGCTGGGGGGGGCGGGAGCGCCTCAGGCCATCCCCGCAGGAGCCGGCAGCTCCTTCCCGGGACAAACCCCGTGTGTGTAACTCTGCCACTTTTTTTTTTTTTTCTCCGAGTGCGGGAAATGTCGGAACTTCCCCACGTCCCGCTCTGAGGCGAGGGCAGCGCCGCGCAGGTGCCGCCGCAGCCGAGGCGGGGACGCCGCCGTCCCGCGGC
>VYZX01005562.1:38452-109939 GCA_013401335.1 Brachypteracias leptosomus
AGAAAAAAGGATAAGGGAGAGAGACTTATGGCCCTGCTCAATGGAAAAGACCTCTAGGATAATCAAGTCCAACCTTCATTCCAACATCTCCCTGACCCCTAGACCATGTGCCAAAGTGCCACGTTTACTTGGTTTTTGAACACCTCCAGGGATGATGACTCCGCAACTTCCCTGGGCAGCCTGTTCCAGTGCCTAATCACTCTTTCAGTAAAGAACTTCTTCCTAATATCCAACCTAAACCTCCCCTGGTGCAACTTGAGGCCATTATCTTCATCCCTTGGTGAACAGAGCAGCCACACCCATCTTTGCACCCTGTTTTAGTCCCTGTTGAAACTGATTTTCTCAAACCCAAATGATCTTTAAAAATGGCAGGGAGCATAGACTTGCATCATTAGCAGTGAACCAAAGGCTTTTGTGTTGCAACAACTTTAGTTGAAGGATTATTGTGTTGAAAATCCACCGATTTTGGCAGTGGCCGGAGAACTCAGCAGTTCCACTTTGCGTGTCCTGCCATCATTCAACAAGCAGGCCCTGTTGCTCGAAATCGCAGCAGGGCAGCCAGTTGGCTTCTCCCAACTCCTTACGTTTCCAGATGTCATAACAAAATGAGAGAGGGAGACTTAGCCATCTTCCATTTGTTTATGCTGGAGCTGCTAGGCAGAGACCAAGCCACAACACCACACAGCTTTTCAAAAAGGACTTAATAGGCTTCTCTGTAAACAGATCTAAATATTTGCTCCGGTGACATTTATCGCATCACACGTCTGGCGTGAGGGTTTGGTCCTTGTTTTGCTTGTGTGTTTGGATTCTCTTATAAACATTAATGAAGTGCTTGAATACAAATGAATAATCCTCCCCCCTTGTTCCCACTCTGGAGGGGAGGGGAACGGGAGGGCATGAAGTAATAATAGTTCAACCTTCAACCCATAATTGCTCGGTACATTTTGATGACAGCTTTCGTTCTCACATGCTTTAAAAGACTTTATTCGGCGTGTACATCCATGCAGAAGGCATTGTACCTTTCTTCAAAGGCAGCTGCAGTGGGGTTGGGCGCAGTTAGCACACAGCAGTGTGTCATCTGATCTTTGATTAGTCATAGCAAGTTGACCTGCTGCTGGGTTCGCAACAGGACCGCAGAATTGTGCCCCATCTACAAGGCTTTTAATAGGAGATGTATTTAATATGCTCTTCCCTAGGCATTTGCTTTTGGCTCCTGGCTGAAAAGAGTAATGGGCCTGAAACATCTCAGATCTAACTCCATATGGCTGTTCATCTACCTCTCCCTGGAGAACTGAGGTCATTTAAATTTGCAGTTACCTACAGCTTGAATATAGCTGGAGTCAATGTGCTTCCATCTAGCCCCTTCTGTTCTCTCAATGCCTTTATGGAGGACATAAGCTCTAGAAAGATGGCAGCTTGGTCTGGTTTTTTATTTCCTTGCTACAGGAGAAGCAGGGTATGGGTAAGGAAAGACTGACTAAAACTTGTTGCCATAGGTGGTTACCATGGGGGCAACCTTTAGAATATTTTTATATTGTCTGGGGTATGAGGCCATAAAACAAATGTGTCAGATGTCAGTTTCCCAGACATAAGAGGAGTTAAATTATAAAGCCTATCAAGGCTTCATCTCTCAACCTGCTTCAGACTGAGAAGACATCGGATATCTCATTTCTTTGTGGGAGCAGTTACAGTATTACTCCTTTCTCCCCTTGCAGTTCAAAATGTCACAGTGTCTTCCATGCACAAGGAATTATCATCATCTCCTGCCAGATGTGACAGTGCTTTGCTCAAGGCCTTACTAAGTGACTTTAGTTCCTGCAGCTGGGCTTGTAGGAGCAGTGGTTTGGCTTGCTTGGAAGCCGATCATAAAAGAAACTCCGTATTAGCCAAGAGAGTCTCTTTAGAAATTCCCCAAACTCATGCAACTCAGTTCTTTTTTAGAGCAAAACTGCTACATATAAGCCGTAGGACATAAAAGAAGTGATTGATGCCTAGAAGTAATCAAATGTTCATTTTTTGGACAATCTTTAAGAAAATCATCCTCTGCAGGACATCCGTGGGTCTGTTGTCTGCAATAATAGTAAGTGTAAAGGATTTATTTCCCAATCATCAGGCTTTGGGAGGTCAAGATTAATACCCAAGAGGAAAAAAATGTGTGTGTTTCCTTCATCTGAGTGATTAGGTATAAAATGGGTTAAAAATTGATACTGTCTTTGGTTCAGCATGGATATAAAATCATTCAGTCTGCACATACTTATTAGAAAATGCCTGTCAACTCCATTAATTATCAAATTGCTTATTCAGTCTATACATTCCTTGCATAAATCCCTATCAACTTAGCCTCTTGTAACAGTATTTGTTTATATGAACTGGAACTCTCCTTCCTGAGCAGCCTAAAACGCCTCTCAAAAGAATTTCTTCGTCTGCGCCTACAGGGACCCAGACTAATTGCTGCTGAGAGGATGTTCTGTGGGGTGCTTTTTGGTGGGGACTTGGGAGTAACAGAATTGTCTAGAAAGATGTTCTGTTGTCATCTCTGTTCTTGTTGATAGTTGTAATAGAGGAGACTAAAACTGATATAGTTCTCAGTACACACTGGAAAAAGAAAAAGCTGGGAGAAAGGGACAGAAAAAAAAATTTACTGATATTTTTGTCATCTTCTGCCTGATGTGCCAACACTAATGGAGACTTTTTTTTTCCGCTAATTTATTGTCCAGTGCATTCCAGGGTCCCCGTCGCTCAAGCATTCTCCCTTTTGCTCATTTGCTGGAACACAAACATGGAAGTGTATTTGGAACTCGCTGGAGCCTTAAAAAAACAAAATTAAGGCAAGCTGCCAGATCAGAATCTAATACCCAACATATGTTTACAGGGTTATAGTCTCTTGCCATGCTGTCTTTAGCAGCACTCCAGTGTGAGGTAGAGTAAATGCCTTCCAAGACCTTTTATCATCCATCGTGCTTATCAAAGCAGTAAAAATACTGGTTTTATTTCAGCAAATGTGCCTTTCTTCTTGTCTGAAACCCTTTGAATGCCCTGCTGCATTTGGGATCAGTGGAAGAGTGTGTCCTTGGTTTTGTTTGTCTAGTTCTCTCCACAAGAGCTCCTCCAGCTCAGGGTTGACCAGGTTCATCCACCAGTTTGGCCAGCATCCCTAAACAGGACCCTGACCTTGTAAGGAAATGTTGACCCTCGTCTGATTTGTGCATTTGTAGTGTAAGTCATGGTGCTTCATGAGGAATCTGTAAAGAGAAAAAGGGTTGTCCAAGTGTGAGACACAGAGGATTGAAGTGAATGAGGTGTTTTAAGCTAACCTGGGTTACCTCAGCTTGTCCAAATACAGGAGGTGCCATTGATTCACACTCGGATCAAGCCACAGGCTAAAGAATTAGGCAGCAGTGATTCAGTTTACTTTTTGTCACTTTTTAGTATCCTCAGTTGACCGTTATCAGATTTCAACCCCAATTTAGGGACAGTGAGAATTCTTGATAAACATGTATAAGCCATTTCCAACTCTGAAAAATGAGACCAGGCTAGTTCTAGGCAATGTAAAGCCAAACCAGGCCCTTAGTTCTGTAATGAAAAGTCAAACTTTAGTCCTCTCTTGGGAGCCTTCAGCACTGCAGGGAGGTTACTGTGGCCAATGAGTCCCACTAAGGCTCTGTGGTTCATTTCTGGAGCTCTCTTACCTATGCCTTGCACAATGCTGGTATCCAGTGGTGCCTCCACTCAATCTACAGCAAGGTAGAACCATTGAGACTGGTGTTTGCTGCAGTGGAGAGCTGCAAGCTCAAGGCAAGGACTCTTGTGACAGCCCAAGATTTAGGAGGGGGATGCAGTGGACAATGCTGCAAGGCAGAGAGAATGGAAAACAGGGACAGTTACGCCAGACTCCTGTCACCTCCTGTGGCTGCTCTGCCCAGCATGCAGTACCCTAGCTGCAAAGCTGCTATGGCAGCAGCTGGATGTGACCTGGAGAATGGATGATCAGTAACAGTATGCAGAGTCCAGGAGAATGAAAATTGAAGTGTCTAAAAATCTTGTGGGATGAGTAAAGACTTGGTGGATATATGAAGCTCTGAAAGAACAGTAGCCCATCACTTTCTCTGCTCACTCTCCATATGTAGGATATACCTCACAGGATCCAGGAGGCAAGCTAGGCCACCTGGATCCCATGAGCTCTACATCCACTACTCTAAGTTTGCAGGAAAACTGTGTTAGCAGGAGGCAAGACTTGTCTGGGGCCTCAGATACAATCCTGACGTGGCCCTTTGTGTTTCAGTTCTCGGCATGCAAGATGGGCAAGATATTAGAGCTATTTATTTTTGGAAAATGCTTTTTTTTAAAGAACAGAAACAGTGCTCATATAATTATCTGTATTTGAGGAAAAAAAGAAGTTCCTTGAAATGTCTCAATTTCAATTTGAAAGGGAAGTTAGAAAAACCCAGGGGTCTCATCAGCAAAACAACAGTCTGGTGACTGACCCAAATGGACATTTTTGTACTATTAGTTCATAACAACTCATTAAAGATAGAAATGACTAAATTTTTGATTTTTTTTTCTTGAGATACAATTGTTCTCTGCTTGAACTGTGGAAAGCAATAGAGGTGGAAGACTCTCAGCAGCTTTGGATGAATATATTAGTGGAAGACAAAGTCCTAGGTACTTCCTTGATGGGGGCTCTCTAACACAACTTCAGGATGGCTGACTAGCAGGTTGTTTGAGATAGGGTGACTTTATCTCTATAGGAAATGTTCTTTCAGACATCAGGAAGGTTATAGTCCTTTACAGCCTATGAGTTATTCTTGCCCATAGGAGACTTAATATGTATTTTCATCTGGTTTTCAGCAGGTCAGATCTCTGCTGACATTTAGTGGTGTCATGCTATGAGCAGTCATTGTTCTTGAAGTAGTTTTGGATCAAAATGGGGGGCAGGACATGGCAGTTTCACCTCAACATTTCATCAAGGAGGTCTCTGTTATATTGTCTTAGCTTGAAGTTCATTTTAGAAATAAAATCACATGCATGAAAGCCACATAGGCTGTAGTATAAGTACAGCTCTTGCATGTCTCACAGCTCCAGGGCTTCATTCTTTGTGGTTCAGATGACCCAGATCTCTTGCCTTTAGCATTTGACCCCAAACAACCAACTTATCCTTTGACTTGAAGGGCAGATTGAAGAGGTGGTCATAGTTTGAGCTTCCAGCCCCTTATCTTTTTATTTGCTCCCATGAAGTATCTTCTTTCTATCACTAAGGATTAGCTGCCTAGTTCAGCTTTTGAATCAGAAGTTTAGCCTTCTGCTTGCAATGCTTGGTTTTAAAGCAATTTCTGTATCAGTTCCCCATTCTGTTTCAGTTATGCATAATTTTATTTGACTTACAAGTGCAGAATAAGATTTAAAAGGATCAGTCAGTCCATTTTGGCTGATTCCTTGGACACAGTGACTATTGGGACAACGACATCTCCCTGACATAGGCTCTGTTTCCTGTATTTCAACACTCTTCTAGGTCCCAATCACTTGCTCTGTGCAGAAAGCATTTACCATATGCTTTGCTGCTGCCCAAATGCAGATATAGGTTTTGGATTATGAGATTTCAAGTTCTGAGAATCAGTCCAGGCTTTAATGCTCTTGATGACGCAGTCAAATAGTGTTGCGATGATAAAATTCAAAATTCATCTCTGAAGCACCTCTTTCTAGCGTTGCCTCATGCATTCTCAACTAGCAACGTATTCCTTTGTCTAAGCGACTTCCACTGTTGGAACTTTTTCCTAACATATTTAAGGTTTTCCTTTACTACTTCCAGATGTAGTCCCTCGTTTTACCATTCTTTGACTCCATAAATATATTTTCTCTGGTGTTAGTACTGCTCAGTTATTTGGATAGAGCTGTTGTGATACACAAGATCATGCTCGCTTTTTTAGGAATCATTTATTAAAGAAAATTTTTACAACTACAGACAAACAAACAGAGGCTTCTGTTGAGATTGAATTCCAGTATTGTCGTCTTTGTTAACCGAGACTCACACCCTTTCTGGGACAGTTCGTAGAGACACCTCGTGGCTGTCAGGAGCTCTACAGAGCGTGTCGCCATCACGTCAGATTGATTTTTACCAAGCCTTAAAATCCGGAGTCATTTGTGAAAGAGTTGCAAGGGACACTGCCAACCTGCTAGTTAAAAGCTAGAAATAACATCAAGTTCTGTTCTGATGGAAACAAGTAATCCTATCTGTTCTAAGGTGGAATTACCCCCCTTCCACAAAACAACAGCAGCATCGTCTGCCTGAGCATAATTAAAACAATCAAAGAATATTTTTTATTTGAAGATAAAAAAAATCTGGGTTGTTCCTAGGTTCCCATACTTCTATTCACACTCCCACCCTCTCTGTTCTGTAGAAGTAATGTAGAAGTAGTGTGGGCAGCACTGTCCAAGTGCAGTGTGTCAGTGTGATCCTCAGCTTCTCAGTCCAAACCCGCACTACTCAGTGTCAGAAAAGCAAAAAAATGAGTCCCATTCCCTTCAAACACACCAGTCAAGAGTGAACTAGAGAAAGGGAAAGCCAGACTGACTTCTTTAGGTTTCAGGTCATCCATTAATGTGGATAATTTAAACAAGTGAGCCCTGGGAAGATCGTTCACCAGGCACTAAGTCTTTCAAATGGTAAGTGAGCAAGACTTTAACTCCACAATCTCCCTGAATTGGCAAAATGTGCAGCTTTGCTTTTGTTTGAGAGAAACTCTTCCATGAAAGTGGTATTTTAAAGAACAGAAGCCCTTAGAGAAATAAAGTATATAACCAAGCAGTTCTACTGCATATAATTGCTCTAGACCCAGCTGAATAGAGGCCTTGTGATTTCATTAGTCTTATATGTTTAGATCCAATTATTCATAATCATAATCATATAATAATCAAATCACAATTACAAATATATATGTATATGTATATTTTTATATATAAATCAAAAGGACAGGCAGGGAAGTGGAAATAGTCATGAACTATTTGTCATTTCTGTTACCTCTCCTTTTCTCAGTGAAAACTGAATCATGCAAAATGCTGGAAGCCCATCTTTCCATAATAAGGAGAATAAAGTCCTTCATGCACTCTACACACTGCTGAAAGAGGCTTTTCCTGGAGAAATTAGAAAGGTCCAAAGAGTCCCTCAAATTCAGGGGTTAGTTCCTACTCACAGATGGAATAAGGAAGCAAAACAGTAGCAGAAGGACAGAATTATGGAAAGTAGCAATTCAGAGTATTTTCCACTTATTATCAATCCACATCTTCCTTAATATATAAACATGAGAGCAATAAAAAGTGTCTGCCTGCCTTTCTGGTTTCTAGAGCATCTTGGGGGAGTAGGAGAGAGCAATTAGAGAAGATGACTCCAAGTCACTAGTGGGACTTCTGTGGTGTTAGCTCTCTTCTTCCTCAGGCCAACACCAAACTCAGCAACATCCCCTCAGCAGATCTTCATCTTTCCATCTTTTATTCTTCATCTGTTTTCTCTTCTCCATCTCAAATCAGCCAAGGGGAACACACCACTGAGAGAGAGCTCAGCAAGCTGCCCCCAATAGGAACTCCTCTGACTGGCCCAAACAGGAACTCTTTTCAAACTGACCAGCTCCTTATTGTTTCTCACAAACTGGTCAGTTCCTGGTTGATATCTCTCTAGCCTTGCCCACCGCCCCAACCACGATCACCTGGGGGAAGGCAGGGCCTCACACAGGTGGGCCAGGTTCCGTCTGTGGGGCCTTGGGGAACAAGACATACTGCTGAGTTGTGACTCATCCATAGGTCAACTCCAACTCAGGGCCCACAGCCCAGGCCCCAGCACTTCAACTTCATAAGGATTTTTTTGTCTTGATCAGAACCTAAGACCACCTGAAAAAGATTAGAGCTAGATGTACCTGTAGACTGTCATATTTGGTCTGAGACCATATCTAGGAGTACTTCCACAGATTTTCCTTAAATGCCTATGCAGTCTCCTCACATTGGGCTGGATGTCCATCTAATACTTCTTTCTATTCTATGAAAAGCATACACTGTGTAGGGTAACATTCAGGTCTTCCAAGCGTTAACGCTTAAAAAAAAAAAAGTCACCATGTTTACTTCAACTTTCTCTTTCTAAATTGCTTTGACAGCCCTGTGCTTTTCTAACTCGTTTCGGGGAATATCCAGTCTGCCATTGGAATTACTTGAATTGTAAAGAAAGAAAGGAGGGCCTGTTTCCCTCCGAATTCCATATATTGTGTCGCTGGAGCTTTTCATGTTCCATAAACAATGCTCTCTTTTTCTAACCCTCTCCCCCTCCTGCCCATAGCCTGACTTTATATAATTTTCTTGACATGGACAACTCAGCATTTTTGTGAGCAGCTATGACTGATTTTCTGCAGCTTTACAAACAGGAGCTTGCAAGTGATTTCAAGAGGATCAGGTAGTTTGATGCAAGAGAGATTGGGTAGGGTCTGTGGGACATCAAACATGTCTCAGCGGTGCATCTGGTTGCGAGTGACTGTTTTCCCTTAAAGCATTCATGATCTCCCATTGGCAAGTCTCCTCTCATAACTAAGGAGACATTTGGAAAAAGGTTGGCATTTTGAAATGTCTTCTTATCCCTGCAGATCTCTAGCCACATGCACACCAGTGGCTTCATTTTTCCACACATCACTCTTTTTTTAGTTAATAATTCAGTTATTATGTGAGTGAAAGCTCAGGAGGTACTCAGAGTTACAGGCGCTCTGGAGTTTAAGTTCAAGCTTCCTATGAGTGTCTTAATATTTGAATGGTATTTCATGGTCTGTGGTGACTCATGAAGTTGGATCTCAGGAGAAAAATCACAGCCTAGATAAGTAGCGATGGTAGATATTGCAAAAGCAGTGGTGCTTCTGTAGCTCTTCAGTGGCTCGATGCCACAGTGGGTTTTTTTCTTTACCAGGAAGATGGATAATTTCCAGTCTTAATGACCATGCATGGGAAAGATGAATAAGCAGTATTTGGGAAGGGTGTCTGACTGGTCACACCCTCGTCTGGCTGTGCTTGCTGGTGCGTTTTGCATAGCATTTCTGGAATGCTTTTGCAGTAGTGAAAGGGTTATTGCAGCTTTTGATTTCAACCTTTTAAAGGCTTTAAAAGAAGTGCCAAGCCCCTGTAGTCTGGAAGCAGCAACACTGCTCGTGTGCCGTGTCACGAAGAGGAAAAAAAATCCCTTTCAGTGTTTGCACTGAACATGAGTGTCACTTTAAAGCTCTAGGTTGCTTTTAAAACTGCCTTGCAACCCAACAGCTTTGCGGTGGAGCTGAGAGGTCTTGGGTTAATGTCATCTAATGCGTCCTAATGGGTAGTCTAATTGTAACTGCCATTCCAGCTGTCCCTCGTGTGTTTAACTCATGTAAATGAAAAACACAGTTTTCTAGTTTACTCTTTAGATTGAAATATTATCTATTTCTTAAGTACTGTGTTTTAATTGCAGAAGCAAGATATAACATATATGTAAAGAGTGGGTGAGAGCACAAGGATTGCATATAAATAGCAGGGCTTCTTAGCTATATTTCTTCACTATTGACCTGTCTTTTCTCAGCTGACTACTGACTGCACAGACACCGATCCAGAGAGGGGATACCACAGCAGGTAGAGATGTGTGGTCACCTATCCCAACTCCCATCTGCTGCAGGATGTCCAGGTAGTCAGATAGCGGCACTCTGAAGCATGCATGTGCCCACTTGATGTCAGTCTGGAGCGACTCTCCTGATTTACACTGGCAAAGAAGATCAAAACCTGGCTTAAAAATTAAGTGGCAGAGACAAAAAAAAAGAAAAAAAAGAAAGAAATTTTAAAAAGAGAGAAGTCAGCAGACACTTGGAGGCTGGGAAAGGCTGCCAAACAAGCATTCCTACCCTTGCTTACGATTCTCCCCCACATACAACTGGCTGTGTACGTCTGGGAGCAGCCAGCATAGTGATCTATTCATCAAGGGCCAAATTCAGGAACTGACCTGCAAGGCTTGAGTACACTGACTACACACGTGGAAGGTGGAGCCAGGGCTCAGAGGGGCTTCTTGGAGTTGTGCAGGACAAAAATCCCCTTCTTCCCAGCTAGCTGAAAAGCAGGCAGACCAGAGGGAAAGAATGGTGTAGTGGTTAGGGCTTTAACCTGGGACTTGGGACAGCCAGGATGAGTTCTCCAGTCCATTAGAGACTAGGTCAAATTTAATTTCTGGGTTATTTTCTTTCTTTCTCAGGACAGGGGAAATACAGTTGAGCTCTCTCTTGGCTTTATGTTGGTAGCGTTACAATAAATTTATGAAGTGTTGGGATTGCAGAGAGTCATTGCCTAGATAAGAACCCTAAAGACGTTCTCCTGCAAATGGAGGCATTGCTGTGCAGACCACTGGCTCTCGGGGCCCCTGCACCCTCACAGACACATGCAAACCAGCTGGAGGTTTGGCTTTTCCCAGTCATTGGGAGAGGAGACATGAGGGGTCGAGATTGAGCTTGGTGTGTCCCTTCATAGCCATTAGAGAACAGCAGTTTTCTCAAAGCATATTGTTTTGTAGTTTGCTGTCAGCAGGGAAAGATTAATACCCTTCTGAAATGTGCCTCTGGCTCTCCTGTCACCCGGCCAGCGCTCTCGAAACTGAGACAGGATTACTCCATTTAGTCATTCAGGAAGAGACATCTAGGCTTGGAAAGCAAGACAAAACCTAAACCCTGTTAGCATTTCACTGAGTGCACCTGGGCTGAACTTTTCAAGTCGCTTAGCCTTCCAAAATCCAGAAGGTACCAACACCTCCAAAACATCAAACCTGAGAATGGCCCTAAAAACTCCTGCCTGTGTTTTTATGTCCTTTGACGAGCTGGTGGTATCCAACAGGCAGACCACTGGATAGTCCTAGAATAGTGGCTGCAGACACAGTGGAACTGACAAAGGAGTAACATAGTGACCTGAGGTGCTTCTTGATTGCTCCTTTCTGCTGAGAGGATAGACAACATCCTGTCATCCCACAGGGGTAAGGAGGAATCTAGAGATGAGCTATGGAAGAATTCATCCACACCCTTCCGTTTTATATATATGAAAGGAAGTTAAAAGGAGGAGGATATCAAAACATGACTAATTTCAGAAAGTTTTGAATATGCTGCTAATGTTAAGTAAGAAGTGATCAGCAGTGAGAGATGACAGTACTGTTCATCCCCTACAAATTAGTGTGGTGAGGAAAAAACTCTAAAGCCTGAAAATGCTCCAGAAGTTGTCATATTCTACAAAAGACACCAACAGTGCATAGCTGGAAAACTGGTTCTCTTTAGAGTTGTACCTTCCCAAATTCATGTCCTCTGCACCCTCCCAAGATGCTCTCTTGGGATTTTGGGTTCAGGTGTGCCTGAAGAGGAGGAAAACAGACCATGTCTAGACCTGTAGTAGCTTCAACCTCTTGAGTCAAACTAGTAGATTTTAGTGGCAACTGTATGGCAGAGGCACAGAGGGATTTCATGCCCATGTGAATTTTATAGGTATAAGTGTGAGGTTTGAGATTCAAGCCTCTGATCATGCACTGTCCCCCTTGGGACCAGAGAAACCCTTTGGGAAGTACTACACAAGCCTTAGGAGCAGAGCTTAGCCTGAACCAGGATACTGCCCAGTTTAAAAGAGCTAAGGAAACATAGCTGGTCTGTAGCATTCAGATACTGACCATTGCTGTCAGGAGGAAGGGAACTAAGTTGATTTCTGCTTTCTTTCAGCACTTTAAGCAGAGTTTGAGGTGAGTTTGTATGTGATCTGAACTGGCCTGCCCTTATCCAGAATTTAGATACCCCTAGTAGGGTCTTCTGCATCAGCTGCTGGTTGAAAGTGTTTAAGGGGATCTGGAGCCCTGTTTTCCTGCCTTGCTCAAGATCTAAAGATATAAAATAAATCTGATTTCTATGACTTCTGAGCTGTGTTTAGGATAATAGTTTCTGCATTTGGAGCTCATTCAGGAAATGTTTCATTTCTCCCATTATTAGGGGTGTGTCATTGGTAACCAGTCACAGTGGGGACACCTCTAATCTGATTAGTGAGCCATTCCTAAAAGGGGACAGAAAGACCAACTGTGAATGACAGATATTTTTTGAATGTACTTCAACAGTACTTCCACTAAGTCCTCATGGGGACTATTGCTGCTCCTGGGTCTCCTCTCATCGATACACTTTTAACCCCTGAGGTAATCTCTGATCAGCATCTGAATGTGAAAAGTTACTCCAAGTCTTTCCACAGAAACCCTATTTGCTTTAGCTCAATATTGGATTTTCCTCTACTTTTTTTTACCATGCATTTTAAGATAACTTACCTTTGGGAAATGAAGCTGGTTATGGCACTGAGCAGATGCTTCTCTGCATTTCAGCTGCTGGCTCTCCCCATCCTACCTGTGCACAGGAATTACCACAGGTTTCAATGGCATCACTTAGACCAGAGGAAGCTGCCCCTTTTCCCCAAATGCTGTCAATGCTTGGCCAGGGCATTGCAAAATTAATAAGGGAGATAATTACAGGGCACAGATACTTCAGACTGGAATTTCTTTGGTGAAAGATCCTGTGCATATATGCCTGGGCTGAACTGGTTTCTCCATATGCTCCGTACAGAAATGCCTTTCCATGCACTCACACCTCTGTGTGTGAACCTGCCTCCCTGATGCTGGGCTCCAAAAGGTTTCAGACAACCTGGACAATTAGGGGCTACTCTCAGTTCTCTCATATGGTACAGCATTTTCTAATACTTATCCTGCCCTAGTATTTAGACTAAGAGCTCTTTGTAAGAGCAGGTTTATCCCTAGATTGCAGTTGCTGGATAAGACTATGGAGTAGTCTTATACAGTCTTATATGGGCTCTATGGTACTGTTGGTGCACAGTATTGCATCTATACTGATAGATTCTACTTTTAAGAGGTTAGGTTAGTGCAGATGAGTAGAAGTATAATCTTGACTCAGGGTTTGTGCATGATGTATTTAAGAAATAGCCTACAAGGTAGATGGGTTGCTTCAAATATGCAAGTTCTTTCCGCATTTCACACCCCTAAGGTATGTCAGGCTCTGCCAGGTTTTAGCTTTGGATGATCTGAAATTCAGAAGTCAGTTACTAACAGCTACAGCTTGGTTGTGTGTGTACACACAGAAACACACATGCTGAGGGAAACTAGAAAAACAGATCTACAAAAGAAGCTCTTTATCTCTTCTTTGTTTTCCTCCTCCTGGGTGTGAGCACAGCTGGGAATCGTGCTCTGCTGGGTGTTTGCAAGGGGGCAGAGGGTTCATGCACAGCCTTCTGCTGAAGGCAAGATGGGAGTTTGGATCACGGCTCCTCTACTGAGGTAACTCAGTGTGAGGAGCAGAGCTGGACTGACCTCACAACATGAGAAAATGAGGCTCAGGAAGAGATTTGGCTAAGAAAAAACGGCAGAAGCAGCGAAACTAAAGAAAACCTCTTCTGAGAGGGGGGGATTTCAGTGGCCTATTTTCTACTGATCATTACAAGATTAACTGCCAGTCATGTTCCCAGTTAGGCACTCTCAGAGCCTATTTGATCCTGGGCAACAGGTTTATTTGCTTAATTTATTGTTGCTCTTAGACTTTTAAACTCAAATATAAATTAAAGGTTTTTGTTCTGTACAATTTAAAAGCATGTCTCGGATGGGGAGCCCAATATTTGGCTTGGCTTCATGTTCTGAGATGTATTTCAAGAGCTTCTGGGCATTATCAGGATGAGTTTGGGGCTGATGTTTGTTTTCTGAAGTATTTTGGTTCTTAATGTTTCTGCATTAAGAAGAAAGGTCACTGCCAGCTGTTAAGCACTGAGGAAGAGCAATTGTTGTAAGGAGCCTGTTAGGAAAGCCAGTTGTTGGAGGGTTGCTTCTAAAACAGGGCAAAGTTAGAAGCTGCTTTGTTATTACAGAAAATTTCTGTAAGCATTAGGAATACTGCTGCAATTTGGAAAGAAACACTTCCAAAGAGGTGGTGAGTATACAAAATGTAATGAGTTACAGGTAAAACATCTGCTGATTATGCTCTCAGATGACTCGCATTGTATCTACCTCTAAGAAACTGTGAATCCTTCAGTAAACTTAATAAATGTATAGGGAATGTGGACAGGGTTAGGGTCCTCAGAATGAGCTAAGATGAAAACATCTCCAGAAAAAAAAAAACACCCCACCCCCCAAAAATGAGTACAATCCATGCTGAAGGAGGATAAACAAGAATAAAAAGTGTTTATTAAACCTTACAAGAGTGGGTTTCTGAAGTTCAGTGAAAGTGAGCTCCATTAAGCAAGTTTGGTTTTGATGACAAAACCTTAGGGTTTTTTTTTTTTCTGAGATCTCAGCATTGAAACAAGGAAGACCTTACTATGGATGTAATACTGCCTTGGACAGAGGTATCATGGGTCTACTGAATCACATGCTGGCTTGGAACTTCATCATTTCAACAGTGGTTCATCATTGTCCTTGGTATTTTGGCTGACCCAGGGCAAGCCATTTCAGCTCTTCCAAATTTTGTTTGCTTATTGAGGAACACTCTGACTTGTGAGGATGGTAGTTATCCTCCCCACTTTGTGGGGAGATTGTGGGCAAGGAGATCACATCTTCAAATCACTTCCATCCAAGTGCCTCTGCAGTGCAATGCCTGACAGATTTACTAAGCTCTTCAGGGTACCCTGCCTCTTCTCTCTTTGAAGCCAGTTGAGATATCCTGTCCCTCAGAAAAGATATATTTGAGATGTCAATAATTGGAATATATTGTTCTTGGCCCACAGGGAGTCTGACACAGCAGCTCTACCTTAAATACAGCGATCAGCCTGCAAAAGCCAACAAAATCTCACAGACCAAGTGATAACAACTGTTTCACTTTCTTAAATCTCCCAGTAATCTGAGGGATGAACAAGCTGAGAATTGCTCTTAAGTACAATTTACTGGGGTTTGTTTTTTAATACTCGCATTTATTACAGATTTTTTTTCTTCTTTTAAAAGAAAGTCTTTTCACAAGATTTGCCAAAGAACATAAAGGTTTGTCGTAACGGATCAGATCACTTATCCTTATAAATCCAGTACCCTGTATCTGCCAGTGATGACTTGGCTCAGCCTGGGAATCAGCTTGTATAGTACAGCTGGGTCAGGCACGGCTTTGCCAGAGGGCTGAAGGCCTCCATCCTTCCATCTCCCATCATACTGACCACGGTGGCCTGTTAGAATTCCCTTCTTGATACTGTCAAGGCTGCACTGCCTCTGGCTGGGAAAGGCTCAGAAGAATTGAGTAGTGTCCACAGAAGCATGGAGGCAGCTTTGTA
This sequence comes from Brachypteracias leptosomus, assembly GCA_013401335.1. Taxonomy (NCBI): domain Eukaryota; kingdom Metazoa; phylum Chordata; class Aves; order Coraciiformes; family Brachypteraciidae; genus Brachypteracias; species Brachypteracias leptosomus. Next base: position 53,753 of record VYZX01005562.1, read on the forward strand.
CTGAAAAGCTGTCTTCTGGCCAGGTAAGCAGGACTAGTCCTTCCTCTTCTTTCATAATGCTCAAAACTTCAAGGGAATTTCATGTAGAGTTTTTTATGCCTTGGGTCAAGTAGTTTTGAAAATCGGAGTTGTGGGAAGGGGAAAAACAATCTGAAATGTGGTGTGTGGGTCACAACTTTGCATAGCAACTGCCAAAAGTAATAGCATAGGTCTTCTTCTCTCAGTAATCTACAGTGAAAACAGAGATTGACTAAGAATTTCATAAGTAAACAAAGGCTTTGAGCTCTACTTCTTATGTGTGTTGGTGTCATAGATGGCTTCTTCCTCTTCCCAGAGATAAAGCTACAGCAACTCAAAGGAGGTGCCACACAAGCTGAAGGGACAACCTCATGCTGCTGTTCCTAAGGTTGCAGAAGGCCTGAAAAGCATTTCTGTACTGGGATTATTTGGACATTTGGAGGTTTTGCCTTGCATGTTACAGAACTATGCTGTTATGGAAAACTAAGATTCCACTCGCAGTGAGGGACTGTCTGTCCTGGGACAGTCAGTGCTGTGCAAGCCAGTGGGTGAAATATTGTTTTGAGGGAAGAAATTCAGCTGCTCTCTGCCATGTAACCTTGGGCCAGTTGCGCTTGGCTTCCCTTTTTGCCTTGTCAGGCTTCAACCACGTGCCACAGAACAGTTGCCTGTTGAAGGAAGGGGCTCAGATGCCATCATGGGGAGATACGGGGGGAAGAGACAAAATTGAAACCCCTTATGTTTTGGATAGGAAAAAATATCCCAGTTGCGATCTACTGTTGCGTGCATAGGTCAGGGAAGGATTACCCTGTGGTTAAGGAAGAGGATTGTGTCAAGGGACAAGTTCTGTTCCCAGCTCAGCCACAGACTTCCTTTCGGACCCTAACACTTAATTCTTTGTGACTTTGTTTACTCACCTGTCTGATGGGAATAATACCGCCTACATCAGAGGCGAGTTGTGCTACTCTGTGTTGATGCACGTGGTGTTAGTTAGGAACATTAAAATGCTTTGTGATCCGTGGATTTTAAAAAAAAATGCACTGTAAATGGCCAGAGCTGTTACTTGAGATTTTAGTTCCAGACACTGTGTTACAAATCAAAATATCTCCTTTTATTTCTCACTGCAGAGTGTTATAAAACATCCAGTGGTCATAAGGTTGTGCTTCAGAAAGCAAGTGCAAGTTTTGGACAGCCCAACTAAAATCTAGTTCCATTTTTAAGCTTTATATATGCTCTAATTTCCATAGCTATTTTTCATGTTACTTTTATATTTACTGGCAAAATGCTCCTTTGAGTTTGTTAGTGTTAGATATCCATTGTCCAGCACCGTTTGCTTCCTTGTTTGGTATTTCAGGTTTTACGTTACATCTCCCTTGGCTTTAGAGGACTAAATTATTCCTGTGCTCATTACTCAGCTGAAATTTGGAAGGAGCTTCAGATCTTTAAAGTCTGTTTTTGTTACAGGCTTCACTAGCTCAAAAAAACCCTTTACGGAAGACACCAAACAAGAAAGTGCAAGCCTCAATTTATTATTCCTGTCTGATCTCAAGCTGTCTGACACTTGAGGTCAGCTACAGAATATGATTTTATTCAGGAGACTTCCTCTTGTATAAAAGTCATAAGGTTTATACAGTGTGTAAAGGTATGTAAGAAACCTTTAGAATAGATTGTCTAAGGTCATTAGGAAGGCCGTAGCTTCCAGAAGGGCCACCAATTTAAACAGCCTCACAGGTTTACAGTGGAGAGTAAGCCCCTTGCCTCTCAAAACAGTATGGTGTTACATTGCAGCTCCATCAGCCAGGCTCTTCATCCAGCCATGCCTTAAGAGTAGCAAATGCTTTAGTGTGTGTGATGAGACCTTCAAGCTACCCAGTGGGCAAGCCAGCCCATCTCACAGGGCCACCACAAGGTAACCTCTCATGAGCATGTAGTGGTTAGACAAGCCCAGAGCTAGGAAGAAAGAGTCATGGTCCAGCTGAGGTTGTCTTAAGCCATGGTGAATGCAGCAGCCCTGATAAAACTAGGCTGAGGCAAGTCATATGGTGCCTCACTAGTGTGTTGGTGAAGAGTTAGGTAGGGAATGATTGCTAGGGAAGCCAAGGATGCTGTAGTCTCCCTCTCTACTGGGATGTGGGCACAGCAGCAGACATCCCCTGTTCACTGCTGTCACCCTCAGTTCACATCTCATAAGCTTGGGGGCCAACTTCTTGCTCTGAATTTCCTTCCATTTAGGCAAAAAAGTGGGAGGCCTAAGTATACTGAACATACCAGGGAAAAGAAATTCTTTACAGGTTTGTGCAAGGAAACTCAGGACCAAGGGTCAAGTCAGAAGAAAGCATATGGAGAATACTGGAGAGGAAGGATTTGCTACTCCGTGTAAGAGGCAGCCTTGTATTCCAGGGGTAGGAAAAGTATAGCAATCATGTCACTTGGACATGGAAAGCTCTGGACATCACTGGTGCACATTATGACAAGCTGCTTGTTTGCTCCAAAAAAACCCCAACCAAATCCAGTTCCATTTGATTTGAAATCAAGACAAGCAGTAGCCCTGACAAGCTTCATCTGCTATGGGTTTCCCCCCACCTTTCATCCAAGAAGCTTAATTTTAAAACCCAGTAGGAAGGGAGTTTTCTATCTTCCTTTCAAGTCAGATATGATTAAGTGTAGGACAAGAAAGAAGGCGCCAAAGGGGCAGCCCCACAAAACAGGCTCTTCTTACAGCTGCTCCCTCCATGTCCTTGAGAACATGAGGAGAACTTTAGAACTCAGAAGAAAAGAGTCTTGGTTGCTGTCCTAGTTTTCTTGCTCTAGTTCTGTAGAGTCAAATCTCCCCTCATTAGCCCTCCATACCTTCCCTCTGCTATTTTTCAGGTCTGTAGAGACATACCCAGGGTAGAGAGCTAGCTAAGAAATCTCTATGCAATGAGTAGAATAAAGCATACAAAAAAGAACAACTAGAGAAAGAGTAAGGTAGATAAAGGAGAAAAAAATGTTCCATCTAATTAGAGAAGCTAACAAAGAGGCTAACCCCAGAGCCTGTCCCCAGCCAACACTCACACAGAGCCCTCTGAAGCACCTCCAATGAGGGAGTACTCACTTTTTTTTTTTTCTCACCTGAACCTGACCCCCAAAGCCCAAGCAAGTCCCAACCACACATTTTTATCCTTCTTCTGGATGAGTCACTCACCCCAGGTGAGGGTTTAAGCACACCTTCCTCAAAGGCAGGCTGGCTGCTTGCATCTTTGTTGAAGGTGAACACTTGTATGGGGCTTCATTACTATTAGTTGCTGTTATTCTTGCTATGTTAACCATTAGAGGGCTAAGGAGAAGAGGTATTTTGCTTGCTTGCTCCAAAAATGATTTCCCAAGACTCAGCCTTCTGGTACAGGGATAGTCTGTGCTGTGATGCCATACTGGGTAAAGTATAGAACATACTAATAGCAGGGGATAGGTTAAAAATGATGCAGTTGAGAGAAGCAGGTGTGTGTGCTTAAAGTGTGTAGGATATAGGGCATGATTTGATTTATGTAAGGAGGATCTTGGCTATAAAAGCTGTGGCAAAAATTTAGTTTGAGACTTTTTCATGTCCTGATCTAAAAGATCTAGAAAAACCTAGACTTCTTTTTAGTACTTTAAAACTTAAGATGTTTAATTTTCAGGGTTTTTTTAATCTGATGTTTTCCTGTATGTTAAATCAGTATTTCTGGATTAATGTGTTGTCCCTTCCCTACTTCTTTAGCTAGCTGTGGGGCCTGTAAGCAGAGCTTGCAACACCTTCCCCTGCAGCAGTCACAGGGGTCCTTTGCTGGCTCTCACCAGGGTATTGCTGGAATTTTGTACCACCCTTATCTATTGCCTATGCAAAATTAGTTAAAGCTACTTGCACACTGCCCGTGTATGTAGGAGACACTTCCTCAGGAGTGGAGGCAGGAAAATGGGGGAGGGACTGGGGGTGGTGAGAGGGAGCAGGGGTCCATCCCTGTGGTGCATACGTCTGGATGCGGAGGAAAGAGAAGAGGGAAGGGGGAGGCAGAGTTTATTGTGCTAAAGGGGAACAGAGAGGACATTCTGCTAGTGCTTATTGACACAAGCCTTGATGGTGACTCCGGGCTTCCCCGCTGGCTGCGAGTGATGGGCAGAACAGGCCACTGCCTTGTTCAGTGGGATCTTGTGCAGACAAACTACTTGTGGAGGGATGGATCCTCCTCAGGGAGCTGGCGAGAGGACAGAAATACAGGATGCTTTGGCTGGCAGTCTGTGTTCAGGGGACAGACATTTCAGAAGAGCTACAACTGTTAAATTTGGGGCACCTTCCCCAAGGAACCACTTTGAACTTCTCCTCAAAGCCAGCTGTTCTAGTGCTAAAAATTAAGTTACTTCTGTCTGGGATGACCACGTGAGGCACATCCAGTGTCAAGCTCTCATCCATGACCAGTGTCCAAGATGCCTTCTCTTGGCTGATGCTGTTCCTGGCTATGAGTGACAGGAGTGGGTTTCCGAGCAGAGCAGCTCAGGCACGAGGCAGAAGACAGCTCATCCACAATGTGCTGTTTTGATCTGCAGGCTGGACCTGTGCAGGCTGCCCGTGAGAGCTGAGCCTGTTCGGGGTCACCTGAACCTGAGCCATGGATGCAGCACATCCTTGGTGCATGCTGTGCCCTGGAAATACAGCCAGAGAGTGCTGTTGTTCATTTAATTGTAATTTAGGTAAGGATTTGTATTTTCATTCTCAGAAAAGCCCCCAGAAGGACCCCGTGTGCCCTGGCAATTTATCTTTCCCATCATGAACAGTAAACACGCCGTTATAGATTGAAGAGGGGGTATGAAAATCTTACTGCGGTTGGCTAAGGCAGAGAAATCAAAGCACTACGGGAGTCAGCTCTTGTATTATCGTAGGAGTTTCCCTCAAATGGCTTCTACTGAACTGTTGAAAGACCAAATTGGACTGGTTTGGCTCTAGAGGCACATGAACATATATCTTGAGAGGAAGAAGGGAAAGGAGGCAGCGTTTATATATGGATGAGCAGGCATAAAATATGTAGTGAGATAGAGAAGGATGGGGAGTTAAGGAAATGACGATAAAGGGGAAAAATATAGGAGAAAGCACTTGCTGTGGCACTGGCCAGAGCTCAGGACTGTATTAATTAGCTAGTGCTAAAAGGAAGTGATGGGGATGCAGGTGAATGAGATGTAGATCAGCTGGAACTTGCAGGAAAAGTTTTGCCATTAAGAGTGGTACTCTTCTGGCTGGGTAGGGATATTTGGAGGTGTGAGGAGCTCTGGTTACAAATCTTTGTGTGTGGGAAGGTTTCTACATTCAGCTCAAAGGACCATTAATCAACAAGTTTAATCCCTTGTTTATCACAGGCCGTTAGGAATGGCAGCTCATTATTCCAGTGGAGAAACATGTAGTGGTTGGGTGGCCGAAGCCTATTTTCCAGAGTTGGCCAGCCTTGATTTTGTTGAAAAGTGATCCACCTTTTCTCTTGAGAACTAGATGGTTAATCACACCCACCTTTTCAAACTAGTACCTATGATGCTTGTCCAGATTTTGCAGGCATTAGAAGGTATGGGGTGGCTTCTTAAGGGGACCTCAGTCAGGCAAAGGCAGGATGAGAGCAGTTGATGATGTGGAGAATTTCCTTGAAGGTGGAAAAGTACAGGCAGCTGACTTTCAAGGAGAAATACTCCATTACTAGAGGTAACCTCAGGTGCTGCCATCCCTGTGAACTTCAACTGTGTGAATTAGGACCAATAAATACGTTGCTCTGCCAAGGTCTAGGCTAATTGAGGGAAAGCCCAATGTTAGCTGACCTTGAGGGAACACAAGTCCCTTTAGAGTAGCAGAGGGCTATAGGTATTTGAGAACTGGGGTAACTGAGGTTTTGCTGTAACCAACTTGGAGCTCATGAATGTACTAAAATGCTACCCTGAAGCCACAGACATGTGGAGAAAACCCCATTGTATCAAAACTGCGGTTGGACAGGACAGTCCGTGAAGGTCAGTGGAATACAAGGCAAATACTGTGTACAGGAGAAAAAACCTCATGTTTTCTGGCAGTGTGAAACTGAGACCAGGGTGTTTGTTTACGGAGGGAGCCATTTGCAAACAGAGGAAGGCTGCCAGTGATAGGAGAAGTTTTTCTGGTGCAGAGCAGGTGCTCCTCAGACCTGAGCAAAGAAAGCAGCAACTGGGAGGACATTTTTTTTCAGAACATTGTTAACTAACAGAAGACAAACAAGTTTCTAGGTCTGTAGGAAGGAGCAGGAAAATAGATTACTGCACTGGAATAAGCTGGAGGTTTAAGCCACATGGTGGGTATGCGGGGGTTGTGCTGTGGGAACACGTGTGCAGAGAGTTATGTAAATGGACACAGACCTGATCTTGAGCTGGAAAAAAGCTGCAGAGCAAGGATGTTTAGAAGGGCTTCTCTGTGTGTGAGCATCAGGGTTATGACTCTTCCAGTGCTCTGTGTCCTACCCACCAAACAAATGTTATCTAGTTCTGGGTGCTTTATGCTGCACTGCTTCGCAACTGGATTTTTTCCTTACACAGGGAATATCAGTACTTCTAAGTAACTCTCCTAATAAGATCAGAAAATCAAAATACTTGCTAAGGAGGTGGAAGATGCAGTGAAATGAAAATTTCAGGAGATTTTTGAATTAGAGAAGTTGTGCTCAGAGTATTCAACCTAAGTAAAACACTTATATTTGACAGGGTAACATTATTCTTATACAAATAAAAATTTCTAATGAAACATGTCAATCTGCTGGGACTATTAGATTTGGAACTACTTTAGTTTCAGTGCTGTGGAGGGGAAAAATAAATGAAAAAAAAAAAAGCAATTTGGAAATTTGTTTTTCCTGCTTGCTTACACTAGGTGAGAATTTGGCCCAGACAGCAGGTCACCGTCTGGTCTTCTGAGGGATTTAGGACTGAGAGTCTCAGAGTACTGGACATATTTGAATTGAGGCCACTTGTAGCCTAAACCTTGAGTCCAATAGTGCTTTGCAGCTGCAGATAAGGATGAGGTCATACAGCAGATTGTGGTCTCCACAATACATCATTACCAGGATAATCACATCTGCAAGAAGGACTGTTAGCGTCATGCATTATTGAATGAGATCAGGTACTTGTATTTCTGAAATAAGGCCAAGGCTGTGTAATTTGCCTGCTTATTAGTTTCCAGAGTAGGGCTGCCAAGAGACCATTACCAGGAGTTATGTGAATTGACAGTGAAAGCTCAGAGGACAGTTTGAACCCTGTGATGGACAGGCATAGATTTTGCAGTCAGTGGGTTATCAGTCTAGTTAAAATTGATGGTCTACAGACATCCCATTTCTGGGATATTTGCTATATCTTTTTCTTTCCTTAATTGCCTGATTTCCAAATGCAGCTATCTCTGATACTGACATTAAGGATCAAACCCAACTGGTGTAATATCGGATGCTCTTCATTTAAAACAAACAGTTTTGGTCCTGAGAGAATTTCATGTTTTAAAATTTTCGCTCTGATGTTTGGCCTCACTGGGGTATGTCCAGATGCAGGCAAACTCTCTCTGTTGCTTTGCTCTGCAGATCCAGGATCTTCTGCCCACATTCATCCTGAAGAGACATCGTGTAGGCACATTCACTCCACTGCTGGAGACAATGCGTGATGGCTTGCAGCATGGTATGCCCAGCTCTGTACTCCCAGCCAGCATTTGTTTTGAAGCTGGCTCATTTCTAGCCAACTTGGAGTATGAAGGAAGTTCAAGACCACATCTGCTGGCAAATTCCATCTAGACATACCCAGAGACAACTGTATTTCATAGACTGTGACATTGCAGTCTGAAAAGTAGAGTTTGGGATTTATTCTTATCCAAGACATATGAAGGATTAGCAGACCAGGGCAGGGAGACTGAAAATGGGATGCCCAAGCTTAGCCAGTGGAAGTAAAACCTGCCAGAAATGGACAGTCGTACTGGCTGTTTCAGCTATAATGGATAATTTGAATCCTTTTTAGAGAAGTCCTGATTTTTAAATTTTTTTTTTTTCTTCAGGCTGATTATAGAATCACAGAATCACAGAATGGTAAGGGTTGGAAGGGACCTCTAATTCCTGGCACTTCTTTCAAATGAGGACTTACAAGGCATCCTAAAGGGAGCACTTCAAAATGGCTAGACTCTTCAGGAATGTAGTCCTAAAATCCATCCTGTGGGTGCTAAATGAGTGGCTGGAGCTGCATAAATTCGTAGGTTTTATAATCCATAAAGAGGTCTCTGGTCCAGCCTTCTGTATAACTCGTGAGCTTACTTAAGAATTAAGCCTGTCGCTTCTTTTTGAGCTATAGCAGAGTATTTGGAAAGAGTGCAGCTTTGATTTGAAAGGCTTGGCTAGAAGGAGGATGTACCCTGGTTCCAGGGACAGCAGTATCACCTTTGATCTCTAATTCCTTCTCCTGGCAAGTTGCAGTTGTGACATTTGGTGTCTAACCAGAGTCTCAAACTATAGGTTTTTGGGAGCTGTTTTGTGGCCTGGGGGAGGGATGGCATATGGAACAAATGTTCTGCATTCAATTGCTCTCCTGAGCTTCAATGCAGGCTCAGCATACTAGCAGATCTAGACAAAAGAACATGGTATTTCTGAATTTGGGGATCTGAAAAACTATTAAAAGTCATTTTCCCAGTATAATGTACAAGAATTCTTGAAACAAAAATAAGTCCTGTCTCTGCCACTTACCCAGAGCTGTAGAGATGCAATCAACTCAGCAGTCATCCCCTCACCAGAAATAAAAATATCCGTGGTGGGGTTTTATTTCCTTCTTCTGGAGACCTGGGATAAGCAACACATGATTTGGTGCTGCTGACATCTGGCAGCATCGTTCCTATTTACTGTAAACACGAGTCATCGCCCATGGAGTATTTTATTGCTTGTGGTTTCCATCTTGTTGTATGCAGCAATTATGCACATGGCGCAATCTTTCCACGTCAATAAAAATGTTTCATTCTCAGCAAGGAACATAAGAATAAACCCAGCAATTCTTAGGGGCTACTGTGCTGAGTTACATGGGCTGGGATGGGGAGGAGCACTGCAGGGGGGTTTTCTCTTCCAGGGTCACTAGGTGGGACTCATGGACTCATGGGCAGTGGATAGGATGTTGGTGTGAGCGATTGCTTCTCCAGCAGAGAAAAGGCCTCACAGCTTTTGTTTGCTTTGTTGGCAAAATGTTGTGCAGCAGGATGTCTTGTGAGTGCTGCTGGAGACTTTCCTTCATGCTAATTTCTGTTCCTGTCTTTATAATTTTTTTTTTCCGGTTATCCAGGAGTTTAGAGATGTTTTCATTAAGGGAATCATGAGAAAATCTTCAAAGAGGACCACAGCCAGGGGAAAATCATAAGCATGAGTGGAAAAGTAGTGTTTTAAATTAGTGTGAAAGCTTGGGGGATGTCACTGAGGCCCAAATCCACAAGTTGATTTAAGCCTCTTATTCCTGCTTAGGTGCCTTGCTTTCCCTTTGGGGTTAGGCATTGAAAGGGCTTCGTGATAAAGCACTTCCCAGTTCATTCTTCCCTTGACTTACTGGGAAACAGCACAATGTTTGCCTGCTTTGGTGGGAAGATGAGGGCATTTGTCTGGGACTCCAGACAGTGGAGCTAGTCTTAGCAAGTCATCCAGCCTCTCTCCAGAGTTGCTGGGGAGGGACAGGCTCTTCTGGTGGGTGATTCACCTCTGCAGAAGATAGGTGTCTGAGGTACGTGGGATGAATTGTTCCGTAGAGGTGCCAACCTCTCTCCACTGGCTGTCAATGGAGCCTGGCCAAAGAGTTTAGACTAGGCACCTAAGTTTTAGGCAGCTAATGGTATGGAAGGGGAATTTCACCCCCAGGAACTTTGGGTGGAATTTAAGCTGTCTGAAAATGACAGTTGTGCAAGCAATAATAAACAGTCTGTAGTTCCACGTCTGGAATCTTCTTATAAATGGGCATGCAAATCAATTAGATAAAAATCTGAGCATTTCTGAATCTCCTGCCCAAACTTGAAGAGAATATTCTCTTGGATTTGACAAAAAACCTCTTCATTCTCCAAACTATGTATGTCTCCTGTTCTGCCACACAAGCAATCTTCTCCTTATTTCACACAGGGATGAGGATGTAGGAGCCTTGGGTTGCTTTCAGAGTGTCTGATCTTTGGACATCCCTGACTTGGCCAGGATGGTGAGAGTTATTGCTGGGAACCTTCTGGGAAGAGCCCAGAGATCACACTGTGGCATGATTCCTGTCTCAGTGCTGCTGATAGAGGTGCTCCAGATAAGTTGAGATGTAGATAAGCACCCCAACTCCTGAGCGCTTATCCAAACCAAACCTTTCAACATTTATCTACCTTGACTGTACATGACTTTGCCCTTAGCAATGGAGATTACACCCACTTTTTTCTTCTCCACTTCCAGCAGAGGAGCAAGAATCTACTTGAAGACAAGTAAAACACCTTAGGCTTTTAGGTTCCCACACCTTTCTTCTTTCTTTTTCAGAAACTAGCCTGATTATGTGTTCATTTCTTGTTGGAGTCACCACCTGAGAAACCACAAGTTCACGTAGGGGTGCGAGGCAGCTTGTTGCGAAGGCAAGTGCTCCTTAGCTCTCCTAGAGTGGGTGTGTAGGCCAGGACCTACAGAAAGTGAGTCTCACTTTCATCAGCATCAGTTAAGGATTGCTCTCAGGAATGGGACTGTAGGCTCGTGGTACCTGCCCTCGTCTGATGTGCCTTGATTCTACTAGCTGCTGTGAAAGGGAGGATTTTGTTTCTTACTATTATTTTTCCCTTCTAACCTTGGATGTTTTGTTGGTCTTGGAGGTTTTTTCCCTCTTTCTCTTAAATCCCTGGAGATAAAAGGATAGAAGTGACCCCATCCATTGCTCCCTTTGGTGTCATAAAAACACTCAGGTGCCCTGTGGCTGTGTCACTCATGCACTGGGGGTAAAACCACCGTTTGACTTAGGGTCAGGAAGAATTTTTCTCCAGGTTAGACTGACAGAAGCCTTTCTTTTCCTTCTGTTTTTGTGTGTTTCCTAAGTTGCATGGGTATGGGCACTTTCTCTGACCAGCAGGCATTATTGCCTAACAAATTACCTGTTCTTGCACGGACTTTGGGTTTCTTCTTTCTGCCTGTAGCGCATTGTAGTTTTTTGTGGCTTTTGGTTTTTCAAATTAAAGCTTTTAAGTTGTTATAGATTACGTGGAAGTGTTTTGTGGCTTGTGGTATGTAGAGTTATGTGGAGTCAAGTTTGGTGGACCTTTCTGAGTAAATGTTGTTACACATTGCCTGTGAGAGGCTGCATGTGATGAACCCGGAGGTTTGTGTCTTGGAGTCCAGGGGCTCTTTGGCTTCTCCATTCATTTGGGCACATACAAGTGAAAACATTACTGCACTTTCTTTCAAAAACTGCCTTAATCTTTATATTTATGGGGAATTCAAACTGGCCAGAGGTGCTAACTCACCAGGCAGCCTTAGACATTCATGTTCTCTCATTCGTTATTCATAGATCAAGCGACTCATTGGCAACAGTATAAGAAGCTTCAGTTCTTACCTAGAAGGTCACCTCTGAAAAGAGGTCTTTCTTTTCCCATATATCTCTCCCCTCAGCCTTTCTATTAAGGAAGACTAGGCCAAGAACACTTTTTTTTTTCACAGAGAACTGAAATAAAAGTAGTTATGCTCATAAAAAAGATAGTTTTATTTATTAAGAAGTAAAAAATATGTTGGATGTGTTCTGTGTATACATATTATATGGTAAATACTAAAAAGCTTCCATTCTATACCCTACTCCTCCCTTTTTCTTTGCAATAAATACTCTGGTTTCAGTCCCTTTTTTGATGGATTGGACAATTCTGATGCAAACATTTTATTTTAATCCCATGAAGTGTTAATTTTTGACCAAACCCCCACTTTTCATCAAACATATTTTGATTAAAAACATTTCAGCTATCCCTACTGTCAAGACTCCAGGCACAGATGCTAATTGGTATAAATTGTGGCATGAATGTGTATGCACAGCAGCTTATTTCCTGGAATCCTTTGAAATGGCATCAGATTGAAAAACCTTCAAGCACTAGTGGTGTGACCTGCATTTGACCACTGTGTCTAGATCCAGTGGGTCCACATGCTATGAGTTATTCAAGTTTGGCTGTATTTACTTTTAAAATATTGAAACAGTGTTCTGAGTAAACGAAAACCCTCACTGTCAGGATGTGCTGAAATACACAGGAATATTAGAAGCTTGGACATACACCTTGAAAATAACAATTTAAAGTGCAAATGCGTGTTTTGTTTTGCTTTTCCTCAAAAATAAGACCAGACACACCCAGAGAGGTTAGAGAGGGGAAGGTGTGAGGAACATCTACAATGACAGTGTAAAAAGTATGACTGACTTTTTCCTGGACCATGGGTTGGGTTGGAGGAGCACTCTGGAGGTCTCTAATCCAACATCTTGCTCAAAGCAGGGCTAACTTCAGAGTCAAGTCTGGTTGCTCAGAGCCTGGCCCAGTTGAGGTTTGGAAATCTGCAAGGAGAGATTTGACAGGGATCTCTCTGGACCCTTGTTCCAGTTCTGGACCACTGTCCCCGTGAATGTTTTTGTTCCTTCACCCCCAGTTGCAGCCTACCTTGTGCTATTTGTGCCCATTGCCTGCCTTTTGTCGTTTTTTCCAGACACCTCTGAAAAGAGCTCGATTCCATCTTCTTTCTAACCCTTTCCTAGGCAGTGGTTAGCTCTCTGCCTTTCCCTTTGCTTCTGGATACTAAACTGAGAGATATTGTTAAAAATCTCACTGAAGTACCTTGTATTGGTTTTTAAAAAAATGAAGTAAAACCCAAACACAACTTGCTAAACAGCACTGGCAGTTTTATCGATAATTTCCAAGAGAAATAGCCCAATAGTAAACCCTTTCATGAGTCCATTCCTTCATGTTTTTAATGTACTTTCCAAACCAAAAAAATGTTTAAGTGCTCCCTAATACTCATCCTAACCAAACAGAAGTTCTGACCTCTCAGCAGTGACCTCTAAGGGCAATATTTGCAAAACAAAACTGACCAGAGATACAAGGTGTTGGTAAACTTTAGTGGTTGGTTGGCTGTGCAGACATTGGCCACATCTCTCTCTTAGACAATTTTGGTTTCAGGAAACTTGAGTTACTGTCTTACAAATGACAACAAAATGAGAGCTTTTGGAAGTCAACCTTCCTCTTCATCTGGCGACAAACTTGTAGAAACCAAACACCCACTTGGGTCTGTGCATGGAAAGTATGTATGGCACTCATGCTTGTGAGATTGCTTCAGCAAGGGGAACCTCACCAGCCCAGCCTGATACTTGCACAGATGTGGGAGGCTGGTGGGTGCAGATGTTTACCCACTTGGCACATGATACCACAGCGTGTCTGCATTTTTATGTGTGTATCTTCTCTGTGCAGACTTCACTCCTCTGCCCTGAGTGCTCAGGAGCAGTTCCTCTGCTGGTGTATGTGCCTGCAAGCCCCAGGGAAATCAGCTGGGAACTTGCTTTAATATTTTCCATTATCTTTCCATGGGGTGAGGGCAACTCTTTCCTAAGTATAAAATTTTGAGCATTGCAGAATGCTTAGATACTCAGAAAAGCTAAAAATGGCCTCCTCAAGTGCAGCTGGGTGGTGGTCAGAAGGTTCTATTTTTACTTGACTTGGGTTTGCGCAGAGGCATCCATGCATGACTTTCTGTTGTTCCTGGAGTCTTTCAAGCATATGGTAAATAGAGTTTCAATGGGTTGGAACCTATTGCTTCAGGAAATGTTGTTACAAATTGTTTTTCCACTGCAGTGTATTGAGGGTTTTTCATGCCACCCCCAACATATGCTCTGAAATCCAAGTGGTCTCCAGAAGGGAGTGGCCAAGAGGTTTTTGAGGCGATGTGAAACTCATTAGGCTTGCAGAGAAAGTGGTAAAAGCATCACAAAAACATATCAGGGTGTAGAAAAGCAGGAGCTATTACGCAGAATGCAGTGAAACCATGTTTCTTTAACGAGATTAGTTTACATCTTGTGGTACATAAAGAAATAAAAATTACTTAGATTGCAGTAAGCCATGTTTTTCTAACTAAATAGTTTGGCTTACATTTTGTGGCAGGGGGAAAAAAGTGTTGATTAAAAGACTGTTGGGTTTTTTTCTAGTCCCACTTGTCAGGCTGGATTTCTGATGCCTGTGTTGTTTACTGATAATCTTTGGCTATAGCTCTCTTTGGGGCACCTTTTTTTTTTTTGTGAGCTCCTCTCCTCAGATACTTATGAACAGAAATTGCCCATAAACAGCTATGGGCAAAGCATATTTTTCTTTAGCAAACACTCTTCATCCATTAAAACTGTTCACCATCTCTCTTGAACTTCTGCCTCACAGGACCCTCTCTATTATGTAGGGCATCTCTTGACCATGAGATCCTTTCTCCTTCACATCAAGTGTTCTCATTTATTTTTCCTGGAAAATCTTTATATCTGTTTTGAGAGTCTCTTTCACACAGTGCACCCTTTATGATGTCAAGGTCTCATCCAGTTTTCCTCCCAAATTAAAAAAAAACAAACCAACTGATGTATATAGGCAGAGATCCAAGGATTCCAGTGTGTTTTCCATTCATACCAGCTGGCAGATCTCATTCAGTGAGTTGAAAATGCCAGAAATTGAGCTGAATGCCCGGCACAACAAACTAAAATAAGTAGAACTAACATGATGGAAAAGAGGGATGGATTTCTGGTATATGACATGCAGAGAGCTTGAACAAAAATAGTGTCTTACTTCATGGAAAACTTTTAAGTCCACAGTGCTGGGATAGGGATAGGATTTGAAGGATGAGATCAAGACATCAATCTTTGATTTACATTTTCTTGGGGGGGGGTGGGGTGGGGAAATATCTCCACCTTCTGCTAGACTAAAGCATCCATTGGCTTTTGTGGCATCATGCTTGTGACCTGGTTTGGGAGGAAGGCAGTCAATGGACTGTTGAAGAAGTATAGTTTTGATTCAGATCATACTCTCTTGTTAACAGAGCCCTATAGAAATCCTTGCTGTTTCCTCTGAAGCAGCTGATACCACCTGTGACAAGATACTACATTTAGAGGCACCACTGTTGTGATACTATCTGTCAATTCCTGTGTTTCCATGGATTAGAAAAAAAATACAACTCTCCTACAGTGTATGCATACTCAAACATTTGCCTCCTGGCAAATTCTGATGCCTCCAAGTTGTTCTGTGTAGCTTGCTGAAATGCCGTCTTCTGAGTCAGCTTCATATAGACAAGGTATGCATGGCACATTAGCCTCTGTTGAATTCCGTCAGATGGATAGAGACGAGACACATTCATGAAACTCAGAAAATGAAGAGCAGGCAGAGTAAACCTGTCACAGCAAGGTATCTCTGTGTGGATGAAATAATTAAACAAAGCAGAAGAATATATCTACCTTGAAAGCTTGCTAGAGTCAAATTGAAAGCAGATGGAAGGCATTTAGAAGAAATTCAGGCTGGCTGAATTGCATTCAGGCAGATAAAAGACTTTGCTAAAAAATATATCTTCCACTTAACACAGAGAGGAAGTCCTACAACTCATGTGGGCTTCCAGTGATGACATATGGTTCAAGTATCATGGTCCTCTTCTGAGAAAGCAGCGCAAAGGCTTGTCACCACCTTGGTGAAACTTTCAGAAGGCTGCGACAGGGCTGAGTCTGTTCTCTTGGAGCAGAAAGCAGGGCCAAGTACTCTGATAACAACAGATGAGCAGAACTGATTTTTTTTTAATGAAAACATCTCGTGATTAGAGGCCTTGAACCCCTCACCCAGAAAGGATTTGTCCTTATAGTGCAAGGATACGGGACAGGTATTTCAACTTATTGAAATCTTTTTGTCATCTCCAAGTTTTATGAAGGAAGAATTGGCTGTGGATGTCTTCAGATCCCTATTTCCTAGTGTGAAACTGCTTCCTTCATGGACACACACAGCAAATAAACTGCATCTTTGAGGAAATCCTTTTCTTTTATGCATTGCTTTTGTGAGACTGTAAAAAGTACGTGTCCTCTTGCTACAGTTGAAGATTAACTCTTCTGAGTGTGTGAACCACTAGTGGGTTCGCTGTGGTTACCAGCAAGTCTCTTTGTTAAAATGGGGAAGTTTCTGACAGTTGCAAGATGCTTGTGGATAATCATGTCCAGATTTGAAGTGACACCTGCTGGTGTTGAGATTTGAGTCAAAATGTGACAATCATCTCATCATGGTGCAGAATCACAGTATGTGAGTCACAGGATGTACCCATTGAAAAATCTCAACTTTCAAAGATAAAGTGAACCCCCAAATTACCTGTAATCAAGCCTCTCCCCCCATTATTCCTGGTCCTAATTACTAAGGAAGAAATTTTAAGTACACATAAGGCAGTTGAGGGTGTGTGTTAGTCACCTAAAGAATAAACAGGGAAATTAATTAAAATAAAATGATTCATTATAGATTATTCTCCCAGCTACATTCATAATGATGTGAGAAATATTCCAAATACTATTAGAAAAGCACTCCCTCCGCCCCTAGTATTTCTGGCACCTCTAGAAACAGCAAGTGCTGAAACTCCCACGTGAGGGATGTTTCCTGTGAGCTGCAGTGCCAGATTGTACCTGTATTTTTGGATAAGTATTTGAACATTTGCCTGCTTATGGAAAAAGAGCCTGAAGCCTGAACTTTTCTGAGGGTAGCAGTTACCAGGTGGATCCCCCCATTTCTGTGCTGGGGCCAGCCACAGGTAGTTAATAGGAAGAAATGAGAAGCGATGCCTAGAAAAGGTGAAACGTGAGCTAAGGCAAGTTGCTCAGGATGGGGCCCTAGAGAACCATGGTGCAACCCTGCTTAGCTCCTGGAGATCAGAAGAGTCCTTGCATTTATTTGACCTCTGGCTTTTTTAAAGGACAGCGACTTCTTCCTTTCCCAGTAGGCTTTCAGCTACACAGCACAGCCCCTCACATCATGTCCTTCTACTTGCTTGTTATAAAAAACAAACCATGCCTCCCTTCCTTCCCCCCCAAAAAAAACCCCAGCACCCCCCTCTCACCTTCACCCCCCTGGTAACTGTCAGGGTCTCCTAAGGTGCTCTGAGTGAGTGTGTGTGTCTGTCTGTCTGTTACACATGTGTTTAATTCACATATTTTCTACTGGAAGGGATGTGAAAGTGTGAGTTTAGAATTTGAAACAGAACGTTTGGGGTTATAAAAATTTAGCTTGGCTCAGAAAGGCTGTGTGTAAGCAGAGACTTAATTGACTTCTGCTGCCTCCGATGGGTCTCTGCCAGTCATTCAGGCTGGATCGACGGGCTGTCACGTAATCTCTGCATTGGGACACTTGGACCAACACTTCCACAAACTGGCCATTTATTTTAGGCTTCCCAAGGGGATCCTGGAAGACCATCCCCCAGATCTGTAGCATCTCTTGGGTCATTCTTTGTGAGAAAGACCTTCACCTGCTCAGCCTTCATGACTTTGTTGCCACTGTTTAATTTGCAGCCATTGCTTTGCCTTGCCCCTTTTTCCTCTTGCTGTTGTGGTTTGCCATCTCCTTTCTCAAACTGCTAAATAAACACTCTACAACAGTGGTAGAAGTTCCTGAAGAGCAAGCCTACCAAGTACTATAGAAGGAGAGGTTTGCAGTGCTACTGGAGGTGGAAAACAGTACCTGGTAACTTTACATTGACTTCAACAAAAAGGAATTCAGAAGAGAAGCCTGATGAGTAGTCTCTGTTGAATTCATATGGGAAGTTTTATAATACCTCTGTTTAGGACTGTGTGGCAATTCCTTTCCAGAGTCCTTTTCTGTTTAAGATGGTCTTCATGTCCTCAAGCTCCTCAGACCTTCTGGACCTGCATTAGTACTGTCAAACTCCTAAATACCTTTCAAGAAGAGTCCTAAGAGGTAGTTCCAAGCCAAACTTGAGGGCTGGGCTGGGTATCTGGAGAGGAATCCCTCCAAGTTTACTAAAGCAGTTTTGCTATTCACTGAAACACAGTATTCATTGAAAAACAATGTTCCACCAAAACACTGAAGAGAAGTTTTATTCTCTTTCATGTGTTTAAGACCAAGGATTTGGCCTGGCAATACTGTTTATTGAAATATTGAAGGAAAGTCTGTCTGGCCCCGTCTTTGTAGCATCTGAACTCTTTCCAAGGTTTTGAGGGTGGGGTTGCAAACTCAGTCTTCTCAGGCCCTTTCTAATTTCTCATCCTAGAAGTGGTATGATGGTATTTTTTGCTGTGTCTTCACAGGCATCATAGGGCATGTTTCTGCCCAGTGGTAACTCACACATTGTGGTTATATGCAATAAAGCTGCAGCAGCGTGCTGCAGAACTCTAACTCCCCAAGATCAGACAAAGACACTCCAAGTACAGAAGTCATCCCCTCGTAGGGGAAAATGGCAAACAGCCTGGTCTTAGGTTAGAGTTTTACAGAGATATGTATCATCTATTAAAAACCTCAAAGTACCTTAAGATAGTTTCACAATCTATTGAAGGGTAAGACTTTTATCACTGTTATGCCATATTGTGGGGGAAGCCTTTGGTGATACACAGCACTTGGAAGTGGGGTATGGAAAGTGTATCATGTACGTGTGGGGAAGCCATCAGAGGGAATTGAAAGGAAGAATTTCTATCCTTAATCTTGAAAATGACAAAAGTTAGTACCACCTTTGCTGGGCGTACAGGTGACCAAAAAATTGATCATTTACTTCTTGTGGAAGATATTGTATTGTTTTGATTTACTCTAAAATGTTCCTATTTAAATTGAGGAATTGTTTTGGGTTTCAGTTTATCTTTTCAGTTAAAAAAGGGCCTTCTACTTTCTTTTCTTTTAAAATAATTTTATTTCTAAAGATGAAAACCTGAATCTTTTTTTTGGAAAATTTGTTTTTCATTACTGATTTTAATTGTCACAGTAACTGCTTTGCACTGTATGAGTTTTTGGTGAGAAATGTCCCTTTCCATTGAAATGTTTCAGTGTATGTTTTTGATGAGAAATTACCCTTTCCATTGAAATGTTTCAGTGGAAATACATTGGCTTGTTCTTCTTCAGCTCATCTGTGTTTGTGCCAGGTGTAAGTTAATGATCACAAGATTGCTAGATAGCTAAGATAAGTGGAATGTGATTTTTTTTTTTTTAAGCTTTTTGTTACTCAACTTCTGTGAAAGTAATGAGAAAAATGTGGACTTTGAAAAGCACAAACACCAGTTGCCCTGCACTTTATTTTGATGCTTGGTGGGAGGGATGTAGTCTTGATTTACTTGTACTGGAAAGGTGCTTATGTTGCAGAACGAGGGCTTCCTGATCCAAAATGAGACAAGAACAGCCAAAACAACTGTAAAGAAAAATCTGCTTGGTCAGGAAATGAGGAGACATTCACTTCTCGTTTTACTAGTTAATAAGGATGTTTTAGGTGCATTCCAGCAGGGAAGTCCTCTCTTGCAAGCATGAATCTCAGGCAAGGTTCCTCAGGGTCTTATGAACCTCTCAGCAAACCTGAGTCCATTTGGACACATGAATGCTGGAAGGAGCTTGACCTGCAGTTGGCCTGGAATGAGTTACGTCTCCAGCTGGAAACCATGCAAAGTGTCATAATTTCACATGGCTACATATGACCCTAAACCCAGCAGGATTGCTTAGGCTGAAATCAACAACTGAAGATGTGACTGTTTCTTCCAAACAACCTTCCAGTGCTTCCTGAAGCTCATCCATCACTGTTTAGGCATAACAGCTTTTAATGTGGTAAATTAGTGACCTTAATGAAGAACAGAGATTCAGTTTGATATCATCTGATGCAATTTCAGTTTGTACAAGTCAGTTTGATTAATTTGACTGAATTTAACCAGACTTAACTTCCCTTGGAGGTTGCAATGATAAATCAGGAGAATAGGTGATCCCATACATAGAGTTCCCCAGGTCAGGAAGGTGAGAGTGGGTGAACTTGACTTGCCCATGGTGGAAGTCAGTTAAGTGTGCATTTATATACTGTGTTGCATCACTGGATCTCCTCTGGTCCTGTGAATAACATTCAAATGAGTCTCTGCACCGTCTGTGAATGGAACAAGAGCCCATTGGCATCTTCAGGTGAAGACAGAGCAAAGAGTAAGTGTGACCATGTTTAAAGTGTCACGGATCACTGAGATAAGTGAAGCTGCAGGTGGCAAACATGCAGTGTAGTGGAGGCAGGGCTAACACTATCTGGAAGCCAGTGTAGGAAATGTGGGCTAAAAGCAACAGTCGTCAGGAAATAAATCTGGAAGTTATTCTTGAAGCAGCCCAGGGCAAAGCTGCAGAATGGGAATGGCTGCTGACCTCCTAGGGTAAATTGTGAGAGCTGGAATGAGTAGACAGAAGAAAATACATAGTTTGGAGATCAGAAACTTGTATTTGCTCTGCCTCCTAATGCAAGGAGAAGGGGACATTTGATTAAAATAGAAAGGTGATGAAAGGCATGCTATTAAAAGAGTACTTCTTCACAGGGTATGTAATTAAAAAAGGGAGCTCATTGCTTCAAGGTGCCTTTGAGATCAGGAACTTAGCAGGAATTAAAAGTAAACAAGCACAAAACCCCCAAACCTGTGCTGTTTCTGTGGATAACAAGAATATCTAGTTTTGTCAAAAGATCTGCTGCACTGCATAGATTCACCTCTGACTCGTCAGGGTTAATTCTCTGTTCTCTGAGAAGGGTACTCGAACTGCTCACTGCGGGCAGGTTTTCTCTGAAGGTGCTGGCATCACCAAGACAGGACTAGGCTGATGGTGTGATGCAGTATCCCTGGGTGATGCTTTTAAGGCGTCTGGCTCTCAAACTGTCCTCATAAGGAACATTGTTCTGAGTGGGGGCCGCTGGACCACAGACAAACATTATTGCTTTTGGAAGCGGTTGTCTGGAATAATGAGGTGATAGACAGTCTCCATGAGGAACACTTACGGGATGTTAATCTCACCTAGTGAGAAGGGACTGCAGAACTGTGGCACATACCACGTAATTAAATAGCTCATTGCTACAGGATATTGTGGAGGCCAAGAGTACAGATGGATTTGAGAGGGTAGTAGACACGTTCATGGAAGGTAAGTCCGTGAGTAGCTCCTAGTCCTGATGCGACCTCCAGTCCAGGCAGTCCTTGAAGTGATGATTTCCAGACACCAGGAGGACGTGCCATGGAAAACGACCATTTTCTATGTGACTTTTTCTTTTATACTTTTTCCCTTTCAGTCACTGTGGAAGACAGAATAGTTAACTAGACGGATGCAGACTCTGATTCTTCTTTTGTTTTTATCTTTATATGCTTAAGAGGACTTAGAAATTCCTGAAGGGCAGATGAATCACATTGGCAAGGGGTTCAGAACTTGGAGGATAGTCTGAAAAGCCTGGGAAGCTAGATGGGAATAAAGCAGACATAGTATGCTTAAGGAGTACTTAAGCATATGGAATAAGTTACTGGGGAATGGCAAGCGATGTAAAGACATTACACTAAGACTTTAAGATGATACTTTAAGGCGATACGTTCTAAGTTCAAGGGACACCTCCGCCCCTCTTTTGAGGAGGGGCTTGGGTAAAGAGCAGCCTTATGGAAAGGAGCAGGATTAAGAAGATTGCTGGGAAGTGGCAGGCGGATTGTGCTGCATGCCCTTTCCCTGTTCCTAGAATTTCTACCGTCCTCATGAGAGGAAGAGAAAATAAACGGAGGAATGGTAATGCTCGGGGTTACACAATCAGGGTCGGAGGCTGCTGACCCTGCCGCTAATGGTTTATGGGCAGCCACAGGCGTCCACCGCTGCCCCATGTTTTTGTTACACATTATCTAGTAGTTGCCAAATAACTTGGTCCCAATATGCAGGAAATTAGTTGAGAGCTATATTTAGCAAGATGAGCCCATATCTTGATTTGGCTGGAAGCTGAGGCAGATTGAATTAATCTAGGGGAAGGATGGAGTGTGTGAGGTCCCGGCAGAACATTTTCCCCCAAGTTTTCTGAGGTCCTCTGACCTCCCTGGGGTTTCTGTTGTGGACCAGCCTGAAAGCTGTCACAGTGAAGGCTGAAGAAAAGGGGCTTTATGGGTGCCTGGTGCTGCATGTTGCAGCACAGCCCAAAGTAGCTGGTCCCACCTCTGCTGCACAGCAAGGACAGCCGCAGTGCGAGTGAATCCTCCTGAGGGATTACAGGGTGGGCTCCATCGTTCTGTGGTGGCCCTGAGGCTGTAATCTCAGCCAGCTCCTCTGCCTAAGACTGGACATGATCCACTCGTCAAGCATGAAGCTTCCTAGCATTCTCCGACCTCAAGCTCCCTCACAAGCTCCCTGGCTCTCACGCAGCTCTGGTTTCTCAGCCTCTTTCCCACCAGAAATTAGGATTAGGAGGTGAGATGGAGGTTCCTCCTCTGGGTGATCACCACTTAGAAAAAGATGGCTAAAAGTCACATTCTCCAAGAGCAACCCTTGTCCCTCCTTGTCCCACCTGGTGATACACCAGGCAGGTCCTCTGTTATGGGGCAAGCTGTAGCACTGGCTCAGCCCCAGGAGAGAAGAGACCCACAGGGCTCAACACCTGCACGTGGAGGATTTCTTTCCAGGTTCCCACCTCTCTGAAGCTGTGCAGGAAGGCTCTCCTTAAGGTTACCTGCCCTTCATGCAGTTGTCTTCTTAGAGTTGTGTGATTCATAGCCTGCAAAATCAGATTGGTTTTGGATCAGACCATGTAAGGGGTTTGCATTGTATTTCAGGGCAGAGGAACACAAAAGAGCAGAGTCTGGTTATTTGCTCAATAATTAGGAGCTCTGTCCCCTAAGGGAAGATAGATCAGTGCTGGGATGAGTCTGTAACCAAAGTGCCTGATATTCCCCTGCAGCTACCACTCAGCAGCCAGGTGTTGTGGGAAGGAGGGATGTTGTCAGAGCTGTGCACCATTAACGAGTATTTACCACACAGTAAGTGTTCAGTGAGCTGCACTGCTTACGGGCCCATGTGAGGCAAGGAACGTGATCCCTGGGCAAACGTAAAGCCCTGAGTTTCCATCTAACACGGAAAGGTGTTTTGCATGGCTGAAATACCTGGTGGAAGGTATCAGACAGGGAAGAAAGGACATGATAAATAGTCAGACTCATTCTCTGCTCATTCTCCTAGGGAGAAATGCTCAAAGAAAGCTTTTAGCTTAAAGGGTCAGTTTGAAATGTCATCATATTTTCCACATCCTTTCATATTTTCACTAGAGAGTCAGTTTGCTGATCTAAAATCCAAAAGATAGTGCCAGGGAAATTGAACGCTCCACCCAGAGGGTGTGGTGAAGTTCCTGTGCTGTGGGTATGGCTGTAGACCCCCAAGGTCTTGCACAGCATCCTCCACCTTGAGGAGATGTGTTCCTGTCTTTGGAGCCAGACCTCAGGAGAGGACAGTGTGAGGTTCTTCATGGTCAACAGCTTTTCTCATTTGGGGCAGATAACTAATTGTCTTTGCTGCAAGTCTGAGAGCTTGTGAGCTGCTCTCATTGTGTGAGTTGATTGTCTTCATTCTGTGTAGTATTTAAGTATGTGCTGAGTTCAAAGGGAAACCCAAACTTGGGTGCTTTTGTGAATCAGGGCTACCCTGCTGCTTTTATTCTTCCCAGATTAATTGATGATATCCTTTATAAATGTAGCCTCAGCATATGGGCTTCTGACATCTGCCCTTTCAAGGGAGCAGTGCAGCGACTGAGCAGAGCACTTGCATTAGTTGTATTTCTTGTAGGCGATTCATTCAGTGCAGTCGTGGCATTTTGAGAGCTGGCAGTGCCAGAACATGGATGGCTGTTGGCATGTCTCTGATGCCAGCTCACAGGGAGCCAGTCCCGTCTCCCATTGTCGAAAACATACCCTTGGTTTCAGCATTCATCACCATTTGTCTCTCTTAATTGCATTTTCCTGAGTACTAGAAATTAAATCAGCAGTGACAGAATATTTATGGCTCAGAAATATTCTGGATGATTTCTAGAGAAGCTGTTTCCAGTTTGGTTATTTATGTTCTTTTAGCATGGATTTTATAGTGGGAATGGGGAACTAAACAGCAAAAACCATATGAAACATGCTGAATGATTTCCTCCTTGAGCCAAACATACATTTCCTATAGGCAAAGAGATGCTGGTTTGAGCACACACAGTTCAGAGCACCCAGACTCTGGCCAGTGCTTCACCTCCTACCATCAGTCTGCAGAAAGGTGCAGCCTGGTTACTGAGCTCACCTGGCACGTTTTCTTCATCTGGAGGTTGTCACCATTCCCTGGACAGAGTCTGGGGCTGACCTGGGAGGAAAGGTTGGACTCGTGTGGGCGAACCTCTTTGATCTGCTCCCTGCCATCAGTGTCACTCGTGTGGGCACTGCAGATGAAACTTTTCAAGGAGTCTGACCACTCTCCGCTGGGAGCACCATGGAGCTGGGCCTTTCCTTGCTAGTCAGAGTAAAACTGAAATGTCTAAATTTTCAGTGAAACAAAAAATTGGAATAATGCGTTCAGGAAATTGAGAAGATCCGTTTCCGTGATGTCAGATTGTTTTAGACTGACTCGCCTCTAGCACTGTCCCACTTGCTTCTTGTCCATAAGGCAGTGGAAATAAAGCACTTTGGCTCTGCTGAAATCAAAGATTTTGACAATTTTCCTTGCTAGAAATTTTGCCAATATCAGCATACTGCTGTGAAACGTTCTTGTACTGGTATTTTCTCGTATAAAACTGATCCTTATGCAAAACCGACTATTCTCAGTGATAAGATCTTCTTACAGTTCCTATCTTGGTCTCAGCTCTAGCCTCCCTGTAACTGTAAATTTTTATCGCATGCTATAAATAAATAGTAATCATGTACAGAAGGAGTCTTGATCTCACAAGGGCGTGTCGTGATCTAGCCCCGATGGTGACATGTTGCCAGTTG
Source organism: Brachypteracias leptosomus (assembly GCA_013401335.1). NCBI lineage: Eukaryota > Metazoa > Chordata > Aves > Coraciiformes > Brachypteraciidae > Brachypteracias > Brachypteracias leptosomus. The sequence goes on from VYZX01005562.1 coordinate 78,698, forward strand.
AACTGGTGACCCTGTCACTGATTGCAATTTTGCACGTGGCTTAGATCAGGGTTAGAGATACGCGTGGCCAGCCTTCCTGCAGGATCCCCAAATCTTCTACATGGCCATGAGCCACAGGACGTATTGCATGTCTCAGAGAGCTGAGGGAAGGAGTGGCTGCTGGGCTGGCTCGGCAGCAGGCAGAGGCAGTGTTTCTCTGGGCATCCCCCCAGGGTAAAGAGTGCTGGAGAAGGGATACGAGTGCCCTGGGATCCCACCACGCTCGGGTGTGCTGGCCCTCGCTGCCAGGCTGCACCTTTCCAGTGATTTGCATTCTTTAAGCAGCCCTCATGCTTAAAGGCTTTCAGGAGGTGTGGGATAGATGCTGTCTGTGGTTCAGGACCTCAGGCAGGGTACAGCTGTGAAGATTGACCTTGGCATCTTTTTGCTCTCATCTATAAAGACCAAAAATAAATCACTGCATCAATGCTGACAATCCTTTTCAGGTTTTCCCCTGGATAGCTTTTACAGCTGCAGCTGACTTTCAAAAGGCCGAAACTGCTATTCCTGAGATACTGTAAAGAAATTCTGTGCGGCAAACTGCACATAAAATAAAAACTAAAAAGGAGGACCTTTGTCTGCCTTTAATAGTCCAAGTGTTACCTCAGGCATTGCAGGCAGCCTGTCCTTCCTGTCGGGATGGCTGGCTGCAGCCAGGGAGATAACGGCGTATCTTTTTATAGGATGCTACAGCCCGTAGGTGGAGAGCCCAGTTCAAAGTGCAGGTCACTGAGCTCCTATAAATTGTTCCTGACATCCCCGATAAAACCCATGCTCTCCCTTCCTCCCTGGGTCTTCTTTTACTAAGGGGAAAGGGCTGGTAGTAAAGATACTATTTTTCCACTTCAGTCAATACTTTGATGTTTAAAGCTGTTTAATATTTATTAAAACAGCTCCTCAAATGTAATTGCAAGAACTGCACTTCCCTTTTTATGATTGTCTGTAAGTGTAATGGGACAGGCAGTCTCTGTGAGGGAAGGATGGTACGTGCAGCACAGGGCTCTCCCCGTCAGAGGAGCAAGATCAGGCCTGGGGTCCCCCTGCTCTCCAACAGAGATCAGATGTATGGGATAAATAGATTGTTTCCTGGGAAAAGACATTGAGTTAATTGAGAGTGTTTGGAAATCTGTGCCGAGTGGTGACATCTCTGCCCTCCCCTCGCACGCTCCACTCCTGGGAAAAGGTACCATTTTAATCTTTGTGGAAAGAAACATTTAGGTTTCTTACTTCAACATAAAATTAATTTTGAAATTTGTTGAAAGTTGCATATACCTACTTGTCTGTAAAAAGATTTTGTTTAGGAGATGGAAAGTCTCTGAGAAATGAAGTGAGGTACTTGAGCTTGAGAACTCCAAAATAAAAACTTTTACTTGACTAAAACTGAGAAAACTGGAAGGAACAAACCAAAAGTCTTCTCAAGGCAACCTATAGCAATATTTCTCATGACTTCTGACAATGAGTTAAAAAAAAAAAAGTCAACTATTCACCCACCTTGGAATGAGCTATTCAGTATCTTTGTCTTCAACTCCTGCTATTATAGATCTGTTCTCTGAAGAACATCTCTGAAGACCCTTTCATGTCTCACTATGACAATACTTCTGAGCATTTCACAATGTTTTCACCAGAATGCATTCACAGGGAAGTGCTGATACCTCTATTGTTTCGACGGGAAAATTACGAGACTCATTTATCTCATCTAATTTTAGTTATCTAAAAATTAGACAACTTGTCTAAGCTGCTTGTCTAAAGCTCCATTGTAGTTGATTTTCTCCCACTGTTAGATCTTCTCATCAGGGTTGTGGAATGTGGGCAGGGAGGCTGTTTCTGCCTGTAGGAAATTTCAGAGCTGTATTATCAAGGGAGGAAGAAAAGACAGGAATTGATTTATTTTTTCTGTGGTAGCGTAGTACTCCAAGTGTCTTCTGAGATGTGAATTTGGATGTTGTGCTGCAGCTGTGAGAAATGCTGCTCCTCTGGCCATCTGCTTTTAGTGGATATATGGTTAATGAAGCTGGGGAGTCATGAGTGTTGGAAGGGAAGCCAACCAGTTACTGTCTTCATGAATCTTTGGCTGGGAGACATTTACTAGTGTGACCAATAGGCCAGAGAGGCTCAGATGGACCTTTCTCTATGACTACATCTAAAAGAGGAGTTGTGTAAAGATGCAAAAGCCTTGAAACATTTAAACTCAGCAATTAGAGCAGGTGGCAAGAGCTTTCAGGAGAGTATTTCCACCTGTGATGTTAAGCTCCATTGGGATTTCTTTGCAGTCCAGCTCCATACTTCAAGGACTGTCATTCAGCTCCAAATGCACTCCAGGAGCTACAAAAGAGCCACTGTCCTCTGCTTAATCCGTGGATTGTATGTCTCTATTGGTGCCTGGCTGGGGTATAGTACACACAGCTCTAATAGAAGCAATTAATGTCAATCAAATGATACCTCCTCCCATACACTATTTGAACTAGTACAACCATTTTAATTGACCAAGTTTTTTTGCTTTCAAAAATATGTTCCACTTAATGATGCCTTTTCTAACACTGAAAGTCTGTTGTAGCAATCCTGGTTCTACCAAAAATAATTTTCAGCAGCAGTTCTCTCTCCCCTGCTCCCTTTCAGTCCTTTAACTTTTGCTCCCTTCATCCCCGAGCAATGCACAGACCAGTTGGCTCCAGCCAGGACTAATTTCCTTAGTTGTCCTAGTGAAGCCCTTGCATAAAGGCTCTGACATTTGACAGGGTGGTATTGTTCTGGTTGTGTTAGTAAAGCTTCTGAGTTGTACAACAGGGTTTGGAAATGCTCTTCTTAGCTCAGGGGGATATCCCAAGAAACGAAAAGTGAGTTGGCCACAAGGAAACTGCAATTGCTCGGTCACATTAAAGCCGAGAAAAAATGTTTCTTTTTAAAGAGCTTTAAAATAGTCCCTAATGTAAAAGCTTAGCAGCTGCAGCAACACAGAGCCTGAATAATTTCCATGTATTTGCCACAGCAACACGGAGCCCGAATAATTTCCATGTATTTCTGTGTGTGTGTGCCTACATGTGTGTGTATTTTTTTTCCAATCCGTTTGTGGCAGTGCTGTAATAAGCAGCACAACGTCACATGCACGCAGGTCAACACTGATTTATTTGTCACTCAGGTGTGAAGAACAACCCGTTGGGTTATGTCCATCTGAAGTGGGCCATCTGATTTCAATTCCAGCTCCCAGCAATTAATGCCTTACACACAATTTCGGCACAATATCTCGCTTACAGCCTATTATGTTTGTCATCAGACCATGAAGTATTAGTTACAGCAAGCCAAAATATGTCAGGTACCCCTGGATTTCTCTAGCATTCTTGAGAGGGAGTTAAAAAGAAAATGTTTGTTCTATGAGCAGGAAACTGAAGCTTTGAAGCCCTTGAACACACATGGTCAAGCCTGTGAAATTGAGCTTCGATTCTCCTTGCCAAACTGGCTGTAATGGATTTCAGAAAGGTATCAACTTTCCAACACTGCATTAGAAGAATGGTATATTCTGTGCAATGGATGGAAACAGGTGGACATCTAGGTGTAAGATAGAAGTGTAAGATAGGAATCACAAGGGAATTGGTTAATTCTTTTAGGTATGGGAATGCAGAAGTTCCAAGGCAAGACATAGATTTCATGGTATTCAGTGAAAAGGTGATTCTTGGCTTAAAATTACACACTTAGTAAAATATAAAAGGAGCACATACTTACAGCATGGGCCAGGTGGAATGGGGGAGTGAGCATCATGGCTGGGAGAGCTGAGAAGAAGGATGTGGATGAGTTCAATATTTCTGTTTCCTAAGAGCCAGGTGGGATGCTTTGTCTTGGTCAAAACCATGCTAGATGCTTACATCCTGATAAAGTAATTTTTCCTGAAAGCCTGTCCTTGGATGTGTGTATATACTTTTTCTTTTTATCCTACACCTGCTTTTGGAATTTCTGGGAACTCATGAACTAAAAAGTCCTGATTTTTAGGTTTGCAAGTTCCATGCTCTCTGAACTTCTTAGGTAAAATGATCTCTATAAGCCACAGCATTATAGTACTGCATTTTTCCATGCTTCATATCAGGAAATGAAGAAGTATCTTACAAGCTCTAACCCAGTGCTTGTTTTGATAGTGTGTAAGTGAACCTATGGCTATAACAGAAAGATTAAAGTATGGGTAGGAGGTAGGAATGCTATATGATTTTAGTGGAATGGATGGCAAGCAGGTAGGTGATGAGGTTCTGCATGATCATGGTGCAGAAACAGTCCATCTTTATCTCTTAAAGCAAGTCTGAAGAACCAGATACCTGTCCTTGCATTTGTCTGCTTATCTGTCGGCGGCGTGCTGCTGGCCGTCCAGAGAGGAGCTGAATGCTCCCCTATGAAAGCAGTGGCAAAGTGCTTCCTGCACTCCGTGTGGATTCATAGCTGTTTGATGAGATACTTGTACCTACAAGAACTCTTTACCTGAGTTTCCCTTGCATATGGAGGACCCAAACATGATAACAGCTCTCACATACATTATCTCTGTCCTTCAAAAAATTAACCAGGAAATTGCTTTGGGGAGTGGTTTAGTTTTCTGTTTGGTGGAATTTTTTTTCCAAAAGGAGGCTGAAGATGTAAATCCTTTGATGTATCCTGTTCTGGATGTGACAAATATACTTTAGAAGAGCATACATTCACTTTATAAATTATATATCATTTATAAATTATAAATAATTATATATTATTTATAAAAGTATCTCCACATATAAGAAGGGAAAATAAAATTTCTAAAATGACTGGCCCATCCAGTAATGGAAGAAAGAGTGACTTACCAGGGCTAAGTGTTTGTCTTGTCACTTGATGGAAGTGGAGGAAGATTTCTTAGGTGCTGTCATGATACTAAGAGTGTTAAGAGTGATTTAATAACAGATATTTTAGGAATAATGTGGGCAGTCCCAGCAGTGTATGTAGAGCACAAAGCTCTCATCACATCAAGAGGGTGCTTTGCAAGTGGATGATTGGTATGAGACATAAGGATTTTTACCAGCCATCTGTACTCTTCATCTTACCACATGGGTTTTTGTTCTCTTTGTGTGTGTAAATAACCTTTGAGTAAGCAATTTCAACTTAGAGGGCTTGTGACTCCTTAACTCAACTTCATGCGTTCATGCCTATATCTATGGAGGATCTACCAATCCTCTGAAGATGCAGGCTATTATCTTTTGAAGAGATTATGTGCTATGCATTGGGTAATAGGTCTTGAATGGATCATTGCCATGAGACGGTGCTCTTTTGCTGATACACTGATTACTGGCACTGCGCTGAAGAAATTCAAAATTCTCTCCTGTTTTTGTATTCCTCATGTGCTCACCAATTCTATCCTAGCAAATACAAGCAGTCAAGAGGAACATCTGTGGGACCAGAACTCAGCCCTGCTCTATCAGAGCTTCTTGAGTCCGCAAAAGAGGGGAGAATTTTGAGAAACATTTTTTTTTTTGCCAATCAAACATTTTTAGAATTGATTGGTGGTCTGTCTTAAAAAGTCCAGATATCAGGGGGTGCTACTTAATTTCAGTATATATTGTTCATGAGATACTCAGGTTTTGTTGCTTTGCTGAGGAAAAAAATACTTAAGCAAAAGCTGTGTGGTGTTTGAAGTTTCAGTTATGTGCATAGTGAAAATCTAGAACGGAAGAATGAGAAGTTTGGACATCTAGTTCTATGGCTTCCATCATCACGAAGCACAAACTGCCCTCAGCCACTCTGATTTCTCCTCAGCAATGCTCATGGCAGCAGGGAAGTGTACTTATCATTGTGTACCAATAGGCACCATGTAATCCTAAAATGATAGAATAATTTAAGTTGGAATGTGCCTCTGGAGACCATCTAGTCCAGTTTGCCACTCAAATGAAGGATGGCTTCAAAGTCAAGGTCAGTGTTGAACCTAAGGTTGCTCAGGAGATATTTGGCAAAGCCAAAAATTAATCTGAAGTTTCTTGTATTGTAGTGAGGAGCCTCTGAATGACACCTCTAACCCATATTTTGTAAGTAAGTGGTTTAAATGCAGAGTTTGAAAACCACGCAAATCTAGTGTAGTTTACGAGTTGGTAGCATCATCTATCTATACATGGGCAAAGGGAGTGTTCAGTGGCAGGTTACCAAGTCAAAAGAACGAGCAGGAAAAGGGACGTATGAAAAAGTAGGTGTTTCTCTCTGAAAGCATTTGGGAAAAAATTTATGATGTATGTTGAAGGTTTAGGAAAGGCACCCAAATGCTTTCGTTTTATACAGCTGATTACCTAATGCAGTGCTCCAAAGTTCAGGCTTTTACTAGCTGCCTAATATCGAAAGACATTTTCTGCTTGTTTTCTCTGCAAACCTCATAGCACTGACAAGAAATACATTGTCCATATGGGGTGAAGAATGGCATTTAAGTATCGTGTGTTGAAATCCCACTCACTTTTACACATTATGCTTCAAAGCCCTGCTTCCTGGATACAGAAGTAGTTGTGTTTCCAGCAGAAGGTTTACATAGTTTAGCATGAAGTTAAAGCACCAGGATATGAAGCCAGCCATGTATATAAACCATTAAACAATTTCAGCACAAAGCTGCACAAAATGTCTATTAAGTTTAACAGTACTATTAAAAATCCACATTTAAGCTTTCTTTGTTTCTAGCAATGAGGCTTTGAAACATGGAAAAGTCGGTTAAAAAATCCCTGACAATAAACAACCAAACCCCAGCCTTTGCTTGGTACGTAATTTCAAAGATGAAACGTCCGGGTCCCATGCTTCCCAACTGGTCTTGCTCCAATCCTGAGCTGGCTTTTAAGTTTTCTGCAGCGTAAATGTTCCCTTTATGAAGTGGGCTATAGCCAATGCCCATGGAAGCCTCTCCTAAGAAGGTGTTATTTTAATATATGAAGGGCAGTCATTTTATTTCATAAAGATAGCTTGTTCCACAGAGGAAATAAACATCACACTTGACAGATGCAGGGACGCTCAGAGATCCCCACCTCCTGGGGCAGGGGAAGGTCCATAAAGTGTTTCTGTGTTCCCTGCATTATGGTGCATGGGGCTTTGGATGTCTTCTCTGAAAACCAATTCTGTGGTATAACTGTAGCCACCTGATAATTTTCTTTTACTTTTAAATGCCATGCATGAATGCCATAGAGTGCAGGGAGAAGCATGGTATTACGCAGAAGGGTGCTTATAGCAAATGGAGAAGCATCCCAAGGTAAGCACATAACCCTCTCTGTATTCAGTTGTAGTGAACTTGCTGGGAACTGGCATCAGGCAAGATGTAAAGGGTTCAAAACCAATTTAGACATGATCGGTTTATGGGAATAGTATCTCTGTTGGCATAACAGAGTGCAGGCTAATGGGCTTCGTCAGCTTTTGTTTCACTCAGCAATTTGTCTTGCCATCTCTCCCAAGCACATAGGAGCCTGAGATGGGGGATTGCTCCAACAAATTCTTATTTTAGATTCCCTCATTTTGAAGATGTTGTGTCCCCAGCATGTTGTGAGTGACTGCCCCTTTTCAAGATGGATGCAATCTGTGTCTTTGATTTAATTCTTTTTGGATTCTATGGTTCTATGGTTCTATGGATGTTGTGTGTACTTTGGGCTGATCAATGACTATTTCTGACGTGAGTTCTAGAGGCCAAAATGCTGCCTTAGCAGCTGGAAGGAAGAATTCAGATGAAAGGGATGAGAAACCTCCTACCTTATCTATTAATCCAGTGCTGTATTTGTTATCCAGAAATTATGGGGAGCTGGCTGCTGAGCAGAGGTGAGGCTTATCCAGAGTTATTCCAACTGCATTTCTCAACGTCATGTTTGTTGTGCTTGGAAGGAACTGGATCGCTCTGTCATCTCTCTTTCTCCCTTCCTCTTACTGAACATAGTAGCTATACTGTATTCTTACTGGAGACCTGGGGCACTTAAGGTTGCTTCATTTTTCCCTCATTTGATGAGTGAAGCTGGGGTTGAGGTGAACAGGGGTAGTAGAAGCAAGCAGAGAAAGGAAAATTCACCTTGAGAAAACCCAGGTTTCCTTAATGAGCAAAAGATGTTATGCTGAGGACAACACACATTGCAGGAACTTTATTGGCCAAAACCAAGGAAGAATGCTCTGTCTGTCCCTCAGTGCTTACAACCTTTCTGCTCATGCGAAGATGCAAGGTATATTGGAGGGAAGAAGACTGAAAGAAAGCTTAGGTAAAATTCCCTGTCATTCCAGTACCCTATACATATACCGTTCTGTCACCCAGCATCACTGCTGCTTGAATGAATGCAAAAGAGAGAGACTGAGCTGAAATCCATAGTGCTGTCTAAATAAAGCTTATAGTATAGGAAAACATAGTTTAATTCCCAGGAGAAATAGCCCAGAAATGGAAGAATTTGCTTTTTCATGCAGGATGTATAACTTCTCTTGTAATAGAGATAATAGTTTCATCATCAGCAGATGCTGTTGTTGGCACTACTTTAGCATTATAGTTACCATTCCGTGGTAAAACAATTTGTTATTTCTTTCAGGTTTTTTCTTTCATGGTTCATCATATATTATGCACCAGCAATAGTTCTTACCAATAAATATTGCTGTGGAAATGACCTCTCAGAACAGTGTTGTATGATGTTGTATCCATTAGTGTCAGGGAATTTCTTAGGGAACAAGTAAGTACTACAGAATTAGTTGTACAACATTTCAGTCAAGCTTCAGTTTCCTTTTCAAAAGCTTACAGAAATGGCAGCATCTACTATATATATTTTTCCTTGCAAATTTTTATTTTCTCTTTGGATTCTATTTTTCAAAAGTTTGTATTTTCATCTAAATTAGTTCAAGTTGTCACCAATGCATAAGCATTTTTTATTTTTTTCCACACAGCAATCTTCCCCAAGAAAACAAAGAAAACAATGCTTAATCCACTGCCTTACATTTGTCTTATAGATATTGCATGTATTCTATCTCCTGGTTTATTTCAGCAGCAGCCAGACAATACTATCATGAAAGAGTTTTGTCAAGATGGAGGACTTTTTGGGATTTGGGAAAAATCTTTGGGAAGCCAACTAGCATGATTTGGCAGCTCCATTCTTTTTACTTTTGTTCTCCTTGGACCAGATGGGTTTCTTACTCACTGGTTCCAGAGAGACTTCTTGTGGGGTAAAATGCTATATAACGTCATTGAAGTTATTACAGCCTGGCCCTCCCTGTGCAAAGAGATATTAAAAGTCCACTCCTCCAGGGACTAAGAGAATTAGAGAATCTGCTAAGTAACAGCTTGGAAATGCTTTGAGTGGGGAGCAGATTTTCCTGGACTAAGTCCGAAGCTGGTGTGAAGGAGGGAGGCTGGTGGACCGGCTCAGTAGCTAGTCTGGGAAGCCTCTCGTGTGTTAGGTCCTAATCAACCAAAATTGGTGAAATCTCAGACATCACAGTCTTGGTTAATCATTTATAACTGAAAAATAAGGGCAAGGTGGGTGTAGAAAGTTCTCATTTTGTACTAGAGGTGTATTTTGCCCACTCTGTGTTTGTTGCTCAGACATCAGTGACAACGCAAGATGTAGGGCGCAGTGAAGCAACGCCTGGGAATGCTGCCACTGATGCTAATGGTGTTGGTCTCTAATCCCTTTCCAGCAGAGGCGAGATGATGCATCAGCAAAATGGCCGCCCACACTGGGAGAGACACCAGGACCATTCACAGTTGCCGAGACAGTGAAACAGTATTTTGGGGAGGAAAAAAAAAGAAAAAGCTCATTCCTTAATATATGGTCTTATAGGGTAAATATTTATCCAGCCATCTAAAGGCAGGAGTAATCGCTGCAGTTTTCCTTTCACTCAGAGACTCGAGATTTTCCCTGACTGAAAAAAAAAAAGTAGTCCAATTTTGTGTATGTGAAGAAATCAAAGCATTGCCCTTGAAATGGGTTTTTCAGCTGTCTCCAGGGTATTCTGGGGTTAGTTTTCACCACGTGAGGTTCTGAAGTGCATACTCAAAGGTTCAAACACAGGAAAATTGGCTATCACTGCCAGCTCTGTTGGGTGGGGAGAAAGCAGTTCCTTTATAGCAAAAAGGAAAAAAAATAAAAGGAAAGATTTTTTTCTTCTTCTTCTTCCAAGGGACTATATGAGAATGAGCTGGAAGAAGTCTTGACTTTTATTATATCCTGTAATCAAATTTGAGCATCTTATTTGCTTCTTTTCTCGAGACCACCCTGGAGGTAACAGTCCCCACACACACAATTTTGGTATGCATAAACCCATAAATTTCATAACAAAATATAGGAGCTGAGGTTGTAGGAGGACTGTAAGGCAGAAGGTGCTGAAATGTAAAGTCTGTGTGCTTTTGAAGGGATGTCATTTATTACATACTTCTGCCTTTTTTTAAAAAAACCCCTTACTGTTACCACACAGACTGTATAAATGTATTGCTTAATGCAAGGTGGTGTGGTGTAAGGATTTTATTGGCATGCAGTAGCTTAGCTTGAGTAGCAAAGGCCTGAGCAAGCTCTGTATCACCTCAGGTGTGTGCCAGGAAAACATGTCCTTGGCACAGGCAATGAGAACATCCCCAGTGACGCTGCATAGGTGTAAATCTAATGAGGATAATAACCCATATGCTTCAGGGCATCAACCCATTACTGGCTGTCTGGGATTAGGAAGGAATTTCTCCTTTGGTTGTGTTATTCTAAAGCCATTTATTGTGGGGCTCCACACACTTCTTTCTGAAGCCTCTGCCACTGGCCACTGCAGGAAGTGGATAATGAATTTGATTGACTACCTGGAAGGGGCTGAACTGGCAACTCACGCACACTTCTGCGAATTCTGTAATGATACCTGTTTTATGTGGTTTGGAAGATGTTTTGATGGGGCACTTTGTGCACATCTCTCTGTAATACCCGCTCCTGTAAAGCTTCTTTCATAAATGGGTGGAATAATTTAGGTTGGCAGGGAGCTCTGCAGATCTCCAGTCCAACACCCCGCTCCAGGCAGGGCTGACTTCAGTCAGGTCAAGTTGCTCAGGGCCTTTCCCACTTCAGCTCAGAAAATCTCCATGGGTAGAAACTTTGCTGCTTCTTTACCCATTCCTCCATGGGGACTTTCCATCAGCTTTCATAGGAATGACACTTCAAGATAGGTCTGTCTTAACTTGAGCTGTGGAAAGATGGAGTCTCTCTAGTCACAGTTAGTAATTTTTTCTTTCTCCTATGACCAAGGCAGAGAAATACATGGCTCCTGGTGGAGTTTCTTACATCCAAAGGTAGGTGGCTGAGACCATCCTGGGCCTGAATAATTTCTGGCAAGGTCTGTCTTTCTCCAGTGAACTTGGGAAGAATGTAGATGTCCCCTTTAGATTTAAGATCTGTGTACTAGGCAGCAATAGTTACCTGGAATGAGGCTTAGACAACATATGAAGTCGTCCAAGGTAAAGGGAATAGCAGCAGTTTATGTAATACAGTGTTATGAGCTGACTATGAAAAAAATCCCCCATATACTGGAGAATGTAGTTTCTTCAATTTTTAGTGGTATACAACTACTATTCCTGAGCAACAAGATCTTAAAGGCAGCACGTTTCTCAATCCAGCTTTATATCTGACTTACTGTCACACATCTAAAACCAGTGAAGATTTATCCTGTTGAAAAGTGACTTTGGATTGCAACAATGTCAGCTGATACTTGAACTCTGGAAGTTTGAGATGGGATATCCTTATTACAGCTGGTATAAAAATTCAGGCTATTGCTGTTTCTTTAGGAGAGAGAAAAACATTTCAAATAAAATGCTGTGAATAAACACATCTGTCTGTTAGGCAGGAGGAAAAAGTAGGGCATTCTGTCCGATTGAAAAGTAAGCAATAAAAAAAAAATCACAAAATCTTTTAAAAGATTCTGGCAAGAAATCATTGGCATCTCCTAAAATTCCACTGAATTCTAGACTTCCCTGTCAAAATCGTCTTCACTGGAACGGGATCTGGAAAATCCCTAGACATGGTGCTCTCCAAATAAAAAACAAAACCAGGCACTATTACTTGTGGAAAAAGAGTCCCCAAGACTTAGGGATAAGATTATTCCAATACATTTCTCGAACAATTTGCTGTTTATTTCTTTTCCTATTTATGAACAGAGGCATAATGCTTATCATATGGTCTTTTATATATCAACAAGTCATAGAATGTATTGGGTTGGAAGGGACCTCTAAAGGCCATCTAGTCCAACCCCCCTACAATAACCAGGGATATCTCTAAGTAGGTCAGGTTGCTCAGAGCCCCATCAAGCCTGACCTTGAATGTCTCCAGGGATGGGGCCTCCACCACCTCACTGGACAACATGTTCCAGTGATCCACCAGCCTCATATGAAAGAACTTTTTTCTAGTGTCCAACCTAAATCTACCCTTTTCTAGCTTAAAACCATTACCCCTCGTCCTATCACTACAAACCCTTGTGAATAAATCTTCCCCTGCCTGCTTATAGGCCCCTTTCAGGTGTTGGAAGGTCGCTATAAGGTCCCCCTTGAGCCTTCTGTTCTCCAGGCTGAACAGTCCCAGAGAATTTCTTGAGACTGAGTAAGGTTTTCCTATTCTGTCCTAAAGAGAAAAAAAAAAAAAAAGTCAAGGACAAACTAAAAATCACTTTTTATCCCCATCTAAGAAACTTTTTATTAGCAAATCCAATTGAAGTCCTTCCTGCCAGGCAAACCCTTTGCACGTTGTCTTCTTTTCAGGATGCCAGGGGAATAAATGGAGTGATGGAATCTGGAAAGATCTCACTGCAATTCGAAAAGTAACTTTCTCCTTCCTTTCTCCCCACCTACTGCCACAGCAGGGGAAAATTACGGGAGTAAGAAGAATAAAACTCCTGCAATGTTAAAGCTTGCTGCTCCGTCAAATAAAATTTTATCTTATTTTTCTGTCAATTATGAAAAAAAGGAAAAGAAAAAAAAAAGGATTGGTGTGTAAGTATGCTGCCTGACTGGCCTGCCAAACTAGCGCAGGCAACCCACACTGAGAGCCCACAGAGCTGCTGCATTCCTCACCCTGCACACGGGGATGGGAGCTCCGAGGAGCAGCAGCTTTGGCTTCCCCAGGCTGGGCACGGGCCAGCATAGCTGTGGCTGGTGCTCCAGGGGCCAGCCCAGGGCTGCCCTCCCTCCCCTGAGCTGGGAGAGGCCTCGAAAATGGCAAAACTAAACACACTTTGGGTTGCTTTCTTGTTGTGGGAAAGGGTCTGCTGCTTGAAAGTGGGGGAGAAAAGTCTGTTTGTCTTAATAAATCCTGAAAAGGAGGATGTTTCAGGAGAAAGGAACAGAAAGGGTAATGTTTCAATATGGGTACATTTATATAATATCCCCTTTGGAGCTGTAGTTTGGTTAACCTCTATGGGTCGGGCTCCCAGGTACAGCCTCTCCTCAGGCTCACTGGCCAGAGAGCCTCATGGAACCACCATCCTGGTGCTTTGTGGAACATTCAAGTAGGGAATCTAGTCTCTGGTGAAAAAGTGAACACAACACACCCAAGCAATCATTGCACTAATAGTTTTTCTAATTTTTATTTGTTAATTTTGGAGGAATACTAGTTTTCTTTTCTGATCTACTCTATATGGGTTTCCTCTGCTTGATCCCCAGGCCACTACAACTGTGTTTTACCTGTTGTTTGGAGGGTCATGAAATACATGATTAAGGTCGGCGGGATCATGCTGGTTTCTAATGGGAAGTGTATTCCATCCTGTGCTTGCAAATTAGAAAAAAATAAGTTTCCTCAAGTCTTCAGTTTGTCCTGCAGGAGCTGGGTCCTGCAGAGCCTCTCTTGATGCTGCTGGTGATCCCACTGAAGTGTGATGTGCATGTGTGCCTACAAACACGTACTTACAGTCTTGTGAGAGGTGTCAGCCAGTTGGTGAAACTTGTTCTCGGTATGTGGGACATCCCACGTTTCATAGAAACATAGAATCATTTAGTTTGGAAAGACCTTTAAGATCATCCAGTCCAACCATAGTTTAATGATTGCCTCTGTAGACCTGGGTTGTTTTTGCAGTCATGCCACTGGTGTACTTTGGTGGCCCTCGGTAAATCACTTCTCTTCTGCAATGGAGAAAAACCCACTGACTTTCTTTGTAAAAGTGCTGTGAGATCTACTGAGGAAAGTGTAATATGGAAGTTAGGAAATTATGATAATAATTGCAGTAGGAGTTTAGGTTGGATGTCTCATTGGGAAGATTTAGGAATAGGTCAGTTGGGGAATGAATACCAAATTTTAACACAATTTGGTTTAAATGTGCAGCCCTGTGAGTTTTCAAGCTATTAATGAGCTGTGCATCTTTTCAGCCCCTTTCCTCTGCCCTTTCTGTCAGTTATTTGGAGCCTCTTGTGGAGCAGCAGGCAGTGGTAATCTCTTTCAGATGCTCCTGCTATCTGTCTGTCTATGTCTTGGCCAGATCATGAGTGAAAAAGGGGATAGTCAAAACCAGAATAAACCAACGCAGCAGCCATCCAGCATGAAGTGATGGAAATTTGTGGGTGAGAGAAGCTGTGTTTCTGCTGTTGCTGTTGTGTTTTGGTTTTAAACATAGAGGGCATGTCACTTCATCTCCATTGTCATTTGCCAGGTCGAAGTGATCTGTGGCTCCAGAAAGCTGTGACGTAAATAGAAAGGAAAAGGAAATATTTTGTCAATTGCTGAAACTGGCCATATGTTCCAATCAGATGTGCAGGAATTAGAAAAACAAGAACAGGGAAACTTTGTGTATAGCATCAAAGGCAGAGTTGGCTCACACTTTGAAGAGCAGAAGCATGGCCCTTATTGTTTGTTGACTTTCTCCCAGTTTACGTGCTTGGAGCACTTGAGTTTGTGGGCATGTTAAGGGTATGTTGACACTGGAAGGCAAAACCCACATCTCATGAGTGCAGCAAGCCCATGAGGCAGCTGAGATATCAGAAATAGGTTTATAGGGACATCCTGACTACCTGGAGCTGTGACAAGGATATATCTGCCAAAAAAAAAAAAAAAAAAAAAGTGTAGTTTCAATGGTTCATGCAGAATCAGAGCTGATATTCAGAGCCATATGGCTATTATAAGTTGTTAAGATCTCCCCCTGGGCATGGTGTATCTGTACACAGCCACACAGGACTATGTTTGTGGATGCTGAGCAGAATCCTTATCACTTTTTTGTTCTGTATCAAGCTGCTGTTTTTCTTTGAAAGTTTGACCCACTGTGACCAAATTTCTACTGGAAATTATTTTTGGCTAGATTCTCAGTGTCTAGTAAGGGTCAGTTTGGTACTCAGCCATGCTGTTTCTCTAGTGATTTTTGGCAGATTTGTTTTCTCCTGTGTTTGGTTATTTCTCTTCATGAAAGATGTGGGAGTTGGTGGCCTTACTCTCCCACTGTTTTGATGGAAACAAGCCTCTAGAGGGTTAGAAGTTACTGGAGAGCTATTGAAACAGGTAGATCCAAAGGGAGCACAGTTAGATAGGACAAAGGAAATTAAGCTATAAAGAGCATTGAATGAGAAGTTCAAGTTGCCTGGGAAAAACACTTGCACAAAAAAATTCCAGTATGATTTGTTAAAAGTTGGCAAAGCGTTGCCAAAACACAATCAAGGTCTTATGCTAGGATGTGTCTGACAATGTTGACTGTTAACTGTAGCCTGATGCAACATCTGTGGAAGCGTGTTAGAAATTCAGGTCCAACATGCACTTCACCTCTCTTACTACCTAATAGTCCATACATATTATTTCAAAACACTCCTTCTGTGTCCCTTTCCAGAGCTCAGATTTCTCTCCCTAACCCATAGCAGGTGAGATATGCTGCCTGTCTTCATCTTCATCCAAATGTCAGGCATGCTCCAAGGGATGTTAGGGACAAAGCAGCCTTCCCTGGATTTTTGCTGAGTGAATGGGATCTTGACATAGACAGGTTCTCCTTTCCATAATGCCTCAAGGACAGTGTTGGCTCTTGAGTCTGTGTGCACAATTTGAGGCACGGCAGCTCTCCTGTGTCTTCTCTGAAGACTGGATTTTGTCTTTTGTGATCGTGGGCACATTTTCCACAGTTCACAGACACTTGTGTGGTGGTGACACACAGCCTCCAAATGTGCGTATAGGTTGCAGAGTCTATCGGTCCTGGCCCTGTGAGCGATGGCAGGAGGGAAGGAGCAGGACATGTGTAGGGTGGATTTATTGCCACTCCTGAAGCTGCTTGAGGTGTTCTAGATGTAGCTGCTAGGTCTCTCAAGCTGTGCTCATCAGACTGAGGATCTCAAAACAATGCCATGACTGAAAGCACTGGCCTTTGTTGTGTTTTCTGAAGTTAAAACAAAGGAAACAAGGGTTAAAGTGAAGGAAAGGATAGAAAGGGCACTCACTGCATCCAATAACTTTTAAAGAATCATCAATTTTATTTAAGATTAAGAAAAGAGATTTGCAACTCATAAACGTGGCGTTTGTGTAAAGCTGTGTAATTAACATAATCGTGTCTAATTTCAGTATAATTAGCATGCTGTAATTAAAAAAGCCATTAGTGTAATTAGAACACACA
The DNA here is from genome assembly GCA_013401335.1 of Brachypteracias leptosomus. Taxonomy (NCBI): domain Eukaryota; kingdom Metazoa; phylum Chordata; class Aves; order Coraciiformes; family Brachypteraciidae; genus Brachypteracias; species Brachypteracias leptosomus. Next base: position 95,246 of record VYZX01005562.1, read on the forward strand.
TAAAATTAGCACAAGGTATTTTAATTATAGGATCTGTTATACTGTTGATTAATCTGACATGGTCAGGAAAGCTGTTGTTGTCCTTTTGCATTTCAGGTGGCTTCTGGTGGGTAGCTCATGTACTCGCATGGCAGTGGAGGGTAGCAGTGGAAGTGATACAGGCATAGTTAATCTGCTGCAGAGTCTTTTCTGGCAGAGAGTGTGTTGTCAGGCTAATAATTTTCATGGGAGGATGCTCAAGAGTAGAAATTAGCCCTGCATGAATTAGCAAGATTTTCCTGTCTGCATCCAGCAGACAGCATGTTTTGGGAATGGCCATGTTGCAATTCTCTGGGTAAAAACTGTCCTAGATCCTGTAGTCTTTGGTGGGCCTGCGTTAGTTTTCACCAGCCAAAGGTGTAGTGTCCTTTTGAATTGTGGCTGGACATTCATTATTGGAGGGGTTAAGCTGCATGAAGGCTATTTAATTATAGACCTACAGTGGTTTCTGCATGCTTTCCCTGGAATTCATTGTACGCTCAGGAAGGTGTGTAAATCAAACAACCAGCCCATCAGGCGGGGGGGTGGGGGGTGGGGGCTGAGCAGGAGGAATTATTGGATGCCCTCATAAAACTTTAAAAGGCTTGAATGTCAAGTTTAAACTCTTGGGGCCTTAAAACTTCAGTCTCAAGGCACTTCTACCTGCTGTTTCATCACATAAGCTTTTCACTGTTCATGAGCTGCAAACCCAAGATGATTATGACTTCTATTTCCCTGCAGTGTATTTAATTTCCCTTTACTGTTGTCATCATACCCATGTCTGAACCACCTTTCATCTCCTCCTACCACTCATCATCCTTTCAGTTGTAGCCAGTGATGCATAGGCTTTTTAAATAGAGTGTTCCTTGTAGGCTCTTATATCAAAATCTGTTTAACCTCTGGTGCTTTCAAGCTTAAGGCAAAATCAGTGTGCATTAGCAGCTCTAATGCGTAACTGCACTCAACAGGAGAGTTAGCAAATCTGCAGTGATACCGCAGCGGGGAGGGGAGAAACGTGCTGCCAGCTGGGGCTGACTCTTTGACTTTCAGCTCCTTGCCGAAGCCATGGGCTGACCCGGAGGAGCAGCCAGGGACCTTGTGTGCCACCTGGCTCTGGACGCCCACTCTGGTTGACCTGTCCTTGTGTTGGAAGGGCTAGAGATGGTCCTAAATTCATCTGGCAGAGAAGGGAAGGCACTGGGCTCTTCCTCCCTGGTGCCACGGACAAGCTTTCCAGACATTTCCTTGCAATGGTTTTGTCCAGGGGGAACAGCAAGTGTCTCATCCTCCGCTGTTCTGGTGTCCCAGGGAACTTCCTTGCATCCTGTCTCCTCATTCTTTATCTCTTCACTGTCTGTCACCAGGGTAATTTTAGACGCTTGGGCCTCTTCTCTGCTGTAGTGCTTAAGAGCATACGCCCTGCGTGCACCATCACACATCTTTTACTTGATACCCTCAGTGACACAGAGATTTACAATCAGATAAAAGTAGCGGCATCCACAGCAAAGCAATTAAACTGACAACTCAGTGGCTCAAATTTGAATTTAGAGGAAATTTAGGGTCACGTGCAGTTGAATCTCTGCTTTGATTAGGGCTGGCTGGAGCAAAGCAGCAGCAAGTAACAATTCCTATTGCCTCTGCCAGAAACCAGCTCAGGAAAGATGGGTTGTATTGTCATTTTTGTTTGGCGGCTGGTGTTTCTTCATTTTGTTTCTTTCATCACCCCACAAACCAAACCCTTTAGTAGCAGCTGTAGCAAAAATGATAGAAAGCGTGCCTGGGGAGAGGATCCTGAGCTGAACTCTTGGCTCCCCAGTTAGCTCAGACATCACATTTTTGGGGTCAAGGAAACAACAACAACTGTGACAACAGAAGAACTTGTAGATAATGGTTCAGTTTGGTAAGTTTCCCATAAAGTATTCACTTAATGCAAGATGCTTCAGTTAACACTCAAGTCCAGGGAGAATCTTATCGCTTGATGATCCTCTTGCAAGAGAGTGAAAAATTTTGTGCTATACAGTGCTCATTTCCTAGAGTAAGTGAGCCTCTTGGCTCAGTTTAAGGCTTCTTGCCTCTTTCCATCCCACATATTTATTCTATCAGTCCATTTTTATAACATCCTAGAAATAAATGACTCGATTTAAGAGTCAGAAACCATGGCTAGGCATTGGATTGTAGAGTATCAAAATGCTTTACTAATGAGAAATGGGCAAATGAATCTAAGGAAATAACTCCACTTTCCTTGAATATTTCCTCATGCCTGGAACCAAACCGAAAGCCAAGCTGAGGATAGATTCGTGATTTTCCAATGTTGTTTTTGATTCCTTCTCACATCCCATCCCTGCTTTGGAGTTTGGGTTTGGATAGAAGCGGCAGTGCTGGAAGTTTATGAAATGGTTGTTTCCATCATGTCTCTGGCCCAGCCAGCCACAGAAATAGTTAGAAGTTTTGGTGGGGCCTCTGAAAATTAATTTTCGGCCATGAACTTTGGGGAAACCTAAGGATGGCCTGGGAGAGGCTGTGTTCTGGGGCTGACTAGCAAGGTTTTTGTTTTGGAAATACGGACTGTAAATGGGAGATCATGAAGAGATATCTTCATTGGGTTCTATTTCAGCACTGCTGCTAAGGTGCAAGAAGTAAAAAGGTTGAATAAAGATTCCTCTTTTATCTCATCTTTGTGATGAGAAAACAGCCGGTGCTTTGGTTTAGCAAAACCTCATCAGTTGTTATGATTTGGTTTTGCAGACCTCAAGCCAGGGAAGCTGGGATCTGGCTTCCATTATATTCTAACCAGAAAGTTCATTGCAGAAGAGCTTTTCTGCTCAAACTACCCTGAATTTGTCCTAACTTCAGTTTAATCCCAGCAAAACCTAAACTCTCGGCCCTTTAGGATCTGTCTGTCACTGTTGTTAATGCGCTACCATATACTGTGTGGGCTTTGATGGGCAAATGAACTCTTGGAGGATATTTATCATACACACACACAAACACACACAAATGTATATATATATATATTGCAGTATTACGAGGCTCTCTTTCATTTGACCACAGTGGTTTCTACTTAGCCACAGAAATCTCATGCATATACTCGCCAGCTCCTATTTTCTTCTGTGCTGGGGTGAAATCAAAATCTACTCAGCATGCCTCAAATGAAGGCAGACAGTGCCAACACCATGCCACCAAGGGAGAGAGCTCTGGGCTGTGTTTTGTCTCCTCTGTCTTTGCAGTGCTTGGTGAGTTGCAGCCTAAAGTGGACCAGAAAGAGCAAAATGAACACGCTGATTATGTGCTGGATGTGAACAATACTGAGAAATTTAAGATCAACCCTTATAAATATGCTTACAGTGTATACATATAACTAAATTAATAGCAGACATAACTTTTAAAAGTCACTTGACTTTAATTGACATATCAATATAATTGGCAATTATCTTAATTGATATACATGGCATAAATGTTGTGCTCTGGAAAGCTTCCAGTCCTTCTTTATTAGAGTATTAAGCCACAACATATGCAGATTACATGGAAATACCACTGAGGCATTTGTTAAAAGAAATTCCTTTCTTATGTCTCTTTCTTGTATTTTTAATATACATGTGTATATATGTAAATATATAGAAAAAAAGTAATGAGGATATATTGAGTATTGTCAATACAGTCTTTTAAACAATTTCAAGTGATTCCACTAAAGGGTTTCTACAAGTTTCACACTCTGCTTTTGTGGAAATCAGCTTTCAAGTCAGTCAGGGTAGAGATTAGATCCAAAGATTTAAAACCCCTATAGATCAAAAGCAGATGCTCTTAGAAGACATTTCAGCCAAGACAAGCCGTCTGGGGACATTGTTACAGCGGGAGAAGACAATTTATCATTAAAACATGAAAGCCTCTGTTCAATAATAACCAGATGTATTAAAAAAAAGAAGGAAAGAAAAAGAAAAAGAGAGAGAAAGAAAAAAAATAGGGGTGTCAAGGTCTTGATTCATTTGTCTCCCACTAGAAATCATCTTTATCCCATACTTAGGAAACGAGTGCAGATTCTTTGATGCCAAGGCATAATATAAGAAAAATTAAAACATTTCATGTTGTAAATCCTTGGCAATTGTCAAGGAAATTTTAATTATATAAAAATCTGTGATGCCTTAGGTAAAGATAAGGAGCAATCAAGTTAAAGAACAGTTTCCGTGGCTTAAAATAAAAAAGGTGGGAAGATCTGACAGGAGCATTTCAGACCCTTCTCTCCTCCTTCGTACCAGTTTTCACTTTTTCCCGTCTTCACTCTGACCTCATGCAACTCGTCGATAGATAGTACTTGGCTTTGACCTAAAGCCTCTGATCCAAACATTTGCAAATGTCATTTAAGCCTTCCTCATATAGCAGAGGGATTGCTGTGAGCCGTGGAGGTGTAGGGAAGCCAGGGCAGGGTGGGATGGGATGAGTTGGCTGCTCACACTCAGCATGCCTATAGGAGAGGCAGGAAGTGACAGTTTTAAGATCTCATTTTCCCCATCTTGTTCTCTAACCACTAGAGAGCATCCCTTCCCAGAGAAATGTATAGCTCTGTAGCAGGAAATATGTTTGCTGCCAGGATATGGAAGGTAGGATGTCCTCTTCACTCTCCAGTCTTGTTTTACAGGCCATACTATAAGAGAGTGGGTGTGATTAACAGCATTTGCTGTAATATATTTAAAATCATTTCCAGGTCCGTGGTTAGACAATTCAGGCTAAAGTTCCCTAGAGAATGAGTACATTTAAGGACTTGGAGCAAGTGATGTGAAGTCAGGACATGAGTTCTTTGTGATTGCCACAGATGGGCACAGAGCAATCTCCCTGAGTTCCCCGATCCATCAGCAGAATGAGACACAAACCTCATTGCTTTGCTCATGGGAGCATGGGAGTGAAATGCATGTGACGTCAGAGAGATGGGAGGGAGCTTGCTGAAAAATGTTTTCATTGATGTTGCTGGGAAACATTCATTCTTTGATGTGGAAGCTTTTGGGAGAAGTATATTGGTTTTGATAAAGCTCTGGGATGAAATTTTTGGTCAGTGGGAAGGAGAGACCTCTCCATCCTGCACAAGTTCAGAGGGAAACACACAACTTGTAGGGCTTTTTCGATACCTCCTTTGAGCCAGGCAGATTTGTGTTAAAGTCTCTGATTCCCTGGATATCCTGAAGGATGGGCTTCCCTATCTCTGACTGTGAAGAAGAGCTTTGTCCTGGCCCCAAGGAACCTTCACCATAAAACTGTTGTCAAGACCAATAAAGAAAGAGATTACTGTATTCGGTAAAATGTGAACTTTGTTTTGCCTGTCATATTGAGTATCTTTCACGTGGGGCTGTGTCATCATCTGCTTTCTGCCTAGCTTCTGTCTGTGGTATCCTTAGATAGGGGATTTGGAAGAAGGAACCAGCTGATCAGATAGGCAAAGATGATGATGGGCCCCTCAAGAGGAAAGGGAAGACAATTTAGAAAGCGTCTCCTAGACTCTGTGATCAGAAACTCGGGAAATGTAGGACATGGATGTTTGTGGATTTCCACCCCTCTTTGAGCATGGAGCACAAGTCAGAGGTCTCTTCTCCGTAGGTGGCTTCTGGGTTCTAGTCAAGCGGAGAGTAGAAGTGGCAAGGTCTGGAAAGCATATCAGCATACCTGCCCTCTAGAACCTGCCCTCTGGGGTTGCCCAGCCTGGAGAGGAGAAGACTCCTGGAAGACTTTATTGCAGCCTTTCAGTACTTAAAGGTGGCCTGTAAAAAAGATGGGAACAGTCTTTTTAGCAGGGCCTGTAGTGGCAGGACAAGAGGCGATGGTTTTAAACTAAAAGAGGGTAGATTTATACTAGATGTAAGGAAAAAATTCTTCACAATGAGGGTGGTGAAACACTAGCACAGGTTGCCCAGAGATGTGGTCAATGCCCCATTCCTGGAAACATTCAAGGTCAGGTTGGACAGGGCTCTGGGCAACCTGATCTAGTTAAATATGTCCCTGCTCACTGCAGGGGAGTTGGACTAGAAGACCTTTAAAGGTCCCTTCCAACCCAAAATATTCTATGATTCTATGAACTGGAAACTTTTAGCAAACTGATTCCATTCCTTTTTCTTTGAATAATAGTCGTAGAATAGAAAGAAAGAAAGACATTCCCACCTTCTACTCCAACAAGAATAGTTATGGTAGAAAGTACTTAGCTTTCTGGAAAACTCAACTTGGGTGAGCTGGAGAACTGTCACCATGGAAAAAATGAAATTAATTATATTTCTATTTCTTCTCTGTGTGCCAAACACCATTCATGTGAAACAAATCTGTTTACTGTGCTAAGCATAGTAACTGATGTAAAGTATCAAGAAAGCATAAGATGGATGCTAGCTTTGACTATTCTGTTCATGTCTCTGGAGCCACATGTGGTAGTTTGGAGACCACTGCAGACCTACAGACCCCTTGGGGATGACAGCCCTTTGGTGACACATTTGCAAATTGCAACATGCAGCTATAAGCTGAAGGTACATGGTCTAGTATTGCAATTTCTGCTATTTCAAGCAGGCTTCTTCTCCTTTTCTTCATCTGGGAAGAAATATCTTTGCATCTGCCTTTGAAGGCAAATGTTCATAAGCGGAGTGGACTGAAGCAGAGAAATTTGGTTCAGGGCCAGATTACCAGCACCGCTGTCATCGGAAAGCTGAGTACTATCTTTCTTGTTTTGACCTACAGCAGAAGATCTGACTTAATTGAATCCAGACTGGGTCAATACATGGATTTGAAAACCGCAGAAGTTTGGGAGTTCACATCTGGGGTTCTTACCATAGGTTTAAAGGCAGGAAAAATTGGGGCGAAGGTGCTGTTCAGCAACTGGGGGAAGACAAGATAAAGGAAAATATGACTTACGAAGGGAATGACAGAAACATTTACCCTTTTGTTGCCCGGTGCTGTTTCAGTTGTACCTATATATTCTGCACATGTACAACCTCGCCTGTGCTTCTAGGTCCTTCATGTCTTGAGTTTTGGAAGGTGGAGAACCACTAGCACATGGGTGTTGATGGGCCACCACACTGACACTGTGTTGTCACTGTGCCTCAACAGAAGCTTGTTTGGAGCACAACAAGTGGTTCCTGTGACCACATACACCATTTACACAGTGTGGGACATCACACACATAAAAGTTTAGTGCAGAAGTGCACAAGCACAAACTCACACAGCCCTCAGGCCTTTTCTGTTAACAATCAGACCCATAAAGCACATTAAAATAAACCTGTTTTTACAGCTCTGCACTGCTGTTCAACCAAGCATTTCAAGAAGCAAACAAAAGCACCCACTGCTCTGGAAATCTCAGGCTTCATTCCTATCCAGGAGCACAAATTGTACTCAGGAGGGAGTTATGAAACCCTGCTTAAGTTCAGATTTGTATTCAGTTTTACATACCTTTGATTCACCCTTCTGTAGGTGTTTTTAATTTTTAGCCTTTGATAGCTCTATACTTTTGTGGACAAACAATTTCCAAACAGGTTTTCTTCAGGGTTATGAGATCATAAGGCAGAAACAAGTGAGGCTTTTTTCTCTTTTTTAAAGTGTAAATAGATACAAGAGGAGAGTACATTCAAGTGCAGAGAAGGCTTCTTGACAGCTGTTTCATGGCTGCCTACCTGAGGAGTTAAAAAGAACATCAGAAGATGCTTTCTGTTGTGTGCTGCTCTCAGGCAGGGCCAAATTTAGGGTCCCTGCTGATGGACCATGCTGCAGAGTGGCTGAACCCCTCCACATCTGATCCATCTTGATCACTCAGATGAGGACTGGATTTCTTATCAAGCAGCAAAACGCTTTCTGGCTAGAGAGCTCCTATTTGCATCAAGGGCTACCTTGTGATGTGGACTTGAGGACTCAAAGAGGTGACTCTGGGGTGGAGAAGCAGCTAGTGTCAGAGAGGCATCTGAGGAAAAAATGAAACATCCAAATACTCTCTGTCTTCAAAACCATGTCTTACAGCATCTAGAACAAAAGGGGTTTGATTTTACTCACAGATCCAAATCCAAAACAAATGAGCATTTATAATACTTGATTTTAAATGCAGAATTGTCTGTCCTCCTCCTAAGTTTTCTTTGATTTTCCTGCAATCCTTTCAAGTAACATGACAAATCCTTTTGCATTTGTCAAGCTAAGTAAGCTGCTTAATTTTCCCAAATGTTGCTTCTCTGTAAGGGCTTTAAATATTGCAACACTTGACATAAAGCAAAGATTTTTGCTGATAAGCGTGCATAATGGTTCAAACCTGTTCCAGTGAGCAAATCTGGTTTCTCAAAGGTAAATGATACAAAAAGCTGGCCTTTGATTAAATATTCCAATCATTACATGCTAATGACGCATGAAGCTGTGATTTATCAGCCAAAACAACGTGCTGGAAAATGAACATAATTCATTAAGCTTGAGCCAAACTCCACGTGAGCTTTCCACTCACAATAATTCTTGGCCAAGAGCAATTGGTGTCATGCAGCAGAGGCCTGTTTGTAGGAGACTTCTCATTTTTTATGCTGCTCAACTTTCAAGACATGAACTCTGGCACCTGAGCTGTACCCTGCAGAAAGCATCCACCTGAGCATCCATCAGCAGCACTGGCCTGAACTGCTTGTGAAAGAGCCATGGGGGATGATTTTTCTTGCATCCCTGTTTGAGGCACTGTGAGCTGGTCTCTAAGTGCCCTGAAAGGCGTGAGGATCATGATGAGCATGGACAGATCCTCCCCAGAGAACAATTTCAGGGGCTCACTTGGCCTCCGTGCAGCAATGCTGCTCTTCCAACAACGAGCAAAGATGACAGAGAGTTGTTTTAACTCATGCTGAGTGTAAGCAGAGCGCTAAGAGTTACTGCTCAGCTTCAGCGTAGTGTGATGTTGCCCCTCTTCTCTGCCGGCTCCCACCTCGCTGCTGGGAAGCTGTGGGAGGATGGACTGGTAGCAGATCCCCTCGCCTTGGCCTCCTGCCTCCACCCTGTGAGAACAGTGCTGGGTGCCAATGAGGTATAATTACTTGTCAGGCCGCAACATGTTTATTTTTAGGCACGTTGATGTGAGCTGGGGACACAGGCTGATCAGAAGTGGTTTCATGCTCTTTGCTACCTCTGAAGAAGGGTGTTTGATAGTGCTGGAGATGATGTGCCTGCTGCTAGCAACATGTGTTGCTCTGTTTTGATAACATCCTGGGGCTGGTTATCGTGTAATAACAAGGAGTTAGGTCTGTTTATTAAAAAAAGGTGTCTCTTTTGTTACTATGTCTTTGCTATAGAAGTGATAGAAGATGCCAAATTGTTTGTTGGTGTAGCTACAGAGAAGGTTCATCACTACAGAGATATTTGTACCATTAGTTTCAACTCTAAATGTAAATCAGGAAGCAGTTTAGTCTGTTCCCCATGGTCTCAAAACCACCGTGATTAAGTTCCTTCTCACCCACTTTGCACATCCAGCCGAACACCAAAGACATAAACCAGAAGAATTTCCTGCCCTTCACGTCACTTTATTTCTGTGTTCACACACACGGAGGAGAAATAACAAAATGATTTATAAAGTTTAACCAAAACCAACTCATCAAGCCTGTTAAGCTTAAAAAGGAGACAAGGGGAGAGGGAGGTGTACAGAGGCGTGTGGAATTCGCGCGCTGGCTGATATGTGGTTATGGGGCTTGAGCAGCAGCAATGCCAGGACTGCATGGTTGTCATCACTCCCAGTAAAGCCAGAAGTCCAGATATGATGGGAAAGGGGGCAAGGATGCCAAGCACCATTCAGAATAGTTGCCCAGCATGGTGTGTGTGTGATAACTTCAAGCTGCCCATGCTGCTGCAGTGTGGGGTATCCAGACCGCACTGGCACCCACCGGTGACTGCCACGTGCTCCACCCTGCTCTCCATAGCCCAGCCAGGACTGAGCCAACAGATGTGGTGTTGGGGCATCATGTCTACTGTGGCTTTTCTGCTCTTGAGACTCCAGAACTGGGCTAGAGGGGCCTCTTGGCCCAGGCTTGATGGTTTATGTCAGGGATGATGGATAGCTCTGCTTGTAGAAGTAGGTTACACCTGCAGTTAGCTGGCAGCGTGCACGTGGCCATTCTGGGAAGCTGACGTGCCACTGCTGCATTAGTGATATGATTGACTAATTTGCTTCTCCTTTGATCTTTCAGAAAGCACTTGACAATTTTGGAAGAGGGAAGAAGGGAAAAACCCTCTCACCTCAGCTGCGTTGTGTAAGCAGGGTGCTGTGGGCTGTGCTGGCAGCGTGCTGCTGGGTGGGGGCAAAGAATGTTAAGAACAGGATCAAGTCAGGCCTCTAAGGCAGGTTTATAATGTGGAGGGTGGGATGGATGAGCTCTTTGTTGCAGTTTGGTTCTGGGAAATGAAAGGAAGTTGGGAGCACTAGAGGCACGCTAGCAAATCATCAGGGGACTGAAGAGGTCATGGTGCTGTAGATTTGAGAAGCACAGGAAGCAGGGAGTGGCTTGTCCTCACTGAAAGCTAAAGGTGTGATAGATGTCCTCGTAGTTCTGTTGTGTGGACACCAGTTTCCCTTCTTTTTCTGTGTTCCCTCTGCCACTCTTCCTCTTGGAAGCTCAAATTAGATGCCAGGAAAAAAGCTGTGATCATACAATACGGCTGGTGTTTTTAGGGAAGGACCTTTATAAGTGGACAGAGTGCTGAAGACACCGAGCCAGGGAAAAGAATGAGTGTAAGGAAAATGATGATTAACATCTAGGAGCTTTTCCAAGGTTTGCCACAGACTCTCCGTATGACCTTTGGAAATTCCTGCATTATCTTGGCCCACCTTCAGTGGTCTGACTGCAGCCCCAAGGAAATGCAAACACTTCCTTTCATCCACTCTTTATTTAAATTATCAGATCTTCTGAGCAGATACTGTTTTCTGTCTGGGTTTGTAAAGTACCTGCCAATAGGTACAATGCCATAGCCAGTTGTGAACAGAGGCTCCAGTCTTCTAAGATACTTAGGTGCCAAATTCCTGTTCAATAAGAGCTCCTGCTTACTTTGGAGAACTGGGCTTAGGGCACAGTGGACCACAAAAAGTCCTCCTGTCACACCTCAGGCTTTTGCAAAAGAATAGAATAATTCTTAAAGTCCATGTGCTTACATTGCTAACCCCTCAGACATATTTTGATTTATTGGAGGACATAAATTTTAACCTTGAGCTTCCTTCTCAATATTCATTCATTACTTTTTCCATTGTAGTTTACATTCCGTGTTGCTAAAACTAACAAAATGTTCATGTTAACAGAAAGTCTTCTCCCTGCTGGGCCCCAAATTAAACATTCCTGGAAAGGCAGGAGGCAGTTGCTCTATTTGGCATTGCGAATTAGCATGTTTGCATAACTTAATGGTCAGTACATCAGACAAGAATTCCAGAATAGATCAATCTTCAGCGCTGTGTTTGACTTCATGGGCCAAGCGTCCTCTCTGTATGGCATCGCCGCATAGGCTGCTGAAATGGCCTTGTGGTGTGGGACTATCCATCACCAGCTTTGTGTCTGGTTTCTGTGAGGAAACCACAGAGAATGAAAATACATCAAATAGCCTACTGAAAAAAGCAAGCAGTACCACATCCCATTGAGAAAACCAGCTCCAGCTTATGTAGAAGAGGGCTGAATTCTTCCACCTTCAGCGAACACACCTTGAAAAACCATCTTTACCTCCAGCTGCAGCTCTCTTAGTGCTGTGAAACCCGGATTTGAGGGATCTGGGGAAACTCCACTCCAGTGCCGCCGTATGTGTTGTCTCAGCTGCAGCATATGAGCTGCTTTGGAGGAGGAAACCACCCATGAGCACATTATTTCCTGTCCTATGCTCTGCAGAATTTTCTTCTTTAAGAAAACAACTCAGGGTTCTTCCCGAATGTGTGTGCTCAGAGTGTTTCCCATGCCAAGTTGAGGCCTGATCCATTCTCAATCAGATAAAGGGAAAAACCTCCCCTGGACTTCCACAAGGGCAAAGGTCTAAAAGACAGTGTGTATTTGAAAAAAGAGGAGAGGAGGTTACTGTGCTTGTAAAAATAGCACTGAGTAGGAAGTAGCATCACCAATATTTCTAAAATCTGGGGTGGTGCTACCAAGCTCACAAGGTGCTGACTGAGATGGTTGCTGCGTACCTCACTATTACTGTTTATTTGTGTTAACAAATTGCTGAGGCAATCATGGGCTGAGATCCAAATGGCTTAGCTGCCATACAAGCTAAAATCCCCACCCAGAAGCCCTGCCTAGGGAGTGCACAGTCTCTGAGCAAGGTTTGCCCAACCGTATTGCCCATGAGTGCTGCCTTCTCCTACATGGTGTTCCACTAAAGTCACCGTGCGGGTAGGACAACCTCATGGCTAGCATTTGCAAGGAAAGTTTGAGTTAGTAGTTAAAATATGAACACTCTGGGGATCCTAAGTATGCATTCCCGTTGATGGAGCCCAACCTTCATGTTTTCACCTGGATCCACTCCAAAATTCAGGACACTGTTTCATAGAATGTTTTGTGGCAACCTAGGAGTACAGAGGATGATTCCCTGAAGAGCTGATAGGGCAGAATTACCAAATGGCCTCTTTCCTACCTTTCCCTTTTTAAAACATTAAAAATTCCTAGAACTGATTAAACCAACATATTTTGCATCAAAAATATTTACCCCAGTTTCTTAGAACGGTTTTTTAAAAACTCAACAACATGCAGGGTGTTAATATTTTAAATATTTTTGCTAGTTCTGCTTCTTAGAAAATGTGCAGCCTTTTTGTGTATTTCTCTTATCACCCATGAAGTATTTCTCTGATCAAATCTCAAAAAGCTATTTCTATTCTGTCTCATTTGGTTTCATTCTTCTGTCATTTCAGTATTTCTGTCCATCTGGACCCCTCTTGCTTTTACCTTGCTGTGTTCAGTCACCCCTCACAGCCAAGCAAGTTAAAATACCAGGAGGTTGTCACTCTCTGGTAGTATTTTCTTACTGCTTTTTGCCCAGTGTATTGTGTTTTTCCTTTTGAGGGTGTCCCAGTGGTAGGTGTCCCAGGCAGGCAGTAAGCATTCTGCTTTCATTGTTCAAATCCATTTAAAATCATCTCAATATGCTTAGGGGTTTTTTTTTATGTACACCAAAAAAGAATTAAATAATATATTGAAATTTACAGATAAGCAATGGTCCTGTAAAACTTGCCCTGTCCATAATCAAGCATGACACTCTCAGTTAACAAAATCCTCAAGTACCAGGGATGTGTCTTTAAAACCCAGATATTCTGAAATTTACTGCATAGGACTGATTTTTTTTAGTATGTGATCATATTTTTTCACTTTGTGTATTTAGGAAATATAAAACTAATATATGTTTATATCTAATAAGTTCCCTCTTTTGCTAAAAGAAATTGTTTTGTTTGGATGGATAACCTCTAACTCCTCTCTGCCATGTTGCACATTATGAAGTGGTTTTGGATGTCTGCTTTCTAAATGAGTGTATTTGATGTAACAAATGCCCAGGCATAACTGTTGTCTTAAGCCGGTCAATTAATTACAAAAAATATTGTTTTGTAACAACATTAATTGTCCTCATAACTGTTCAGTGGGCAATTTTGAGGAATGCAGGCCATGCCACAGGTTAATTTATAAACTTCAGGCACTTGCTTTTCATTATTTATTAATTTGTGATTAGTTGTCTGAATCATCTGATGTTGACTCTGAAGTCACAGAAGTGACAACAGAAGTGTGATGAATGGGAGAAGAATGAGTTGTAAATTCAAATTTATAATGCAGCTACATCCATCACAAACACGCAGAAGCATTTGTAAATGAGAAGGGCAAGCATCACCCCCAAAGGTCTTCCAGCTGAGCATCCACCAAGATGGTGAGTGCCTGTAGAAAAGATCAGGGAAGTGGACTTTGCCACTGCAGAGCTCTTGGTGTCTTGGCAGCCAAACCTCTTGCCTTATTTAACTTGAAGGGGAGTTTTAAGACAGTCACCAAAGGCAAGGACATGTAGGAGAAAACAGGAGAGATTGAATGAGTGAATTTGTTTGATAGTGTAGCCAGGGGTGAGGAGGGTGTTGTGGGACAACTCGAAATGTAAATTAACCCTTTGATACCAAGTAAGATATTGTCAGTAGAAGGAGGTTGTCTGTGAAGACAAGTAGTTTTGGTTCGGTAGCCAAAGGGCAAAGAGAACAAAACAGAGGTATGGGCGAGATCATCAAAATGGTGGGATTCATAGCAACGGTCTGAAGGGGTAAGTGCCCAAAATAACTGTGTATCTCCAGCTCAGAGAAAAAGGTGGTGTAAGAACTGAAACAGGTAAAGAGAGGCAGGGTTTTTAAATGGCTGGATGGAAAGGAAGGCCATGTCTTATGGATACTTTGCTGGAAAAATGTGGAAGACTGATCTAAGATGGATGTAAAGACCTGTAAGACCTCCAGAGAGGTCCAATAGATGAGGACACCTACCCAGGCCGTGGTCCTGAGAGATGGGCAGGAGNTTCAATGGCTAGAAATCAATTGATCTTTTTGTAACTGGCAAGCCAGGGTAAAGCATACTTAGAAAAAGCTATATCCCATGGAATTTTTGGCTTGCTTTCTTAAACTGTGGCAGGACATCCTGATGCTATGAAATTACATGGAAAAAAAAAGTCTTGGAAGAAAAGGTTGGGATTAGTAGCTTTGTTACTGAATGGATTTGATGAGTTCCT
>VYZX01005580.1:0-33682 GCA_013401335.1 Brachypteracias leptosomus
GGGTAAACCCACCACACTTTTTATTCCAGAAAGCAGCAAAGATTCTTTTAAAAGAGAATCCTGGGATCACAAAAAGTTTTTAAGAACTCTTCACTCTTTTGGCAATATGTGCAAAGTGCTCACCAGTCTCTTAAGCAGTAATGTTTCTTTCCCTTCTTGTATTAGTCCCCCACCTTCCACCCCTTACGCAAAGGCAAACACAGTCAGCTTCTGCCTAAAGTCTTTGCAGAAAATCAGTTTCCTCTGACTGTCCATAATTATACAAAACTCTAGCTCCTCAGTTGGTCACATTGTTGAAATGTGTGTGTTCCTCATTCTCCTTTCCATTCAGGGCCTGGGCACTTCACCAGTGTACGTTCCTGAGTTGCGGAAGCAGCTCAGGTAGTCTTCTTGAAATTCTTCCCTATGACAACCCTCTTTCTTTTGGTAAATATTATTGCTGCAGAACAAATAGAATATGGAGCTATTTTCTATTGAAGACTAGGAGCAGGTGGTATCTCTGTGGTAAACCTTGACTCTGAAGCCAGGGAAGCCAGCCCCTTGAATGCCCCCAGCACAAGAAGGATGTAGATATATTGGAGCATGTCCAGAGAAGGGCCACCAAAATGATCATGGGAATGGAGCATCTCTCATACGAAGACAGGCTGAGAGAATTGGGGCTGTTCATCCTGGAGAAGAGAAGGCTCTGAGGGGACCTTATAGTGACCTTCCAGTATCTGAAGGGGACCTACGTAAAGGCAGGAGAAGGTCTATTCAAAAGGGTTTTTAACGATAGGACAAGGAGTAATGGTTTTAAGCTAGGAAAGGACAGATTAAGACTGGATATTAGAAAAAAGTTCTTTAACATGAGGGTGATAGACCAGTGGAATGGGCTGCCCAGAGAGGTGGTGGAGGCCCCATCCCTGGAGTCATTCAAGGTCAGGTTTGATGGGGCTCTGAGAGCCTGACCTAGGTAAAGATGTCCCTACTTGTGTAGGGAGGTTGGACAAGATGACCTCTAGAGGTCCCTTCCAGCCTAAAACATTCTATGATTCTATGCCATTTGGCATTGCTCACTCGAGAGCTGCTACATACCTACAGTAAGTATATTGATTGGTACCTCTGCTTTGACACCGTATAATTGAAGCTCCCACTGGCTATTGTCTTCCCTTCCTGATGTACTGCTGTTAGAAACCAACATTATGTTTGTTACCTGTGTAAAACCAATTCTTCATGTAGTGAAACTATTCTCATTTGAGAGGGACATGCTGCAAAACTCAGTAAGCATCCATGATAGAATGTGTGCAGGCCTCAGGCAGAAAAATAGGTTCAGCCTTCTCATTATTCCCAGAAGAAATGAAATCAAAAGCTTTAAAAATACCTGAAAAAGTTTTCTACTTAGTTACACTCCAAGTTTTTTGATACTAGACCTTTCAAATAGAACTGAAATATATGGCTTTGTCGTCATGTTCCCTTAGCTAAAAAATGGCCATCTGTGTCTAACAGATGACCTCTTTTTTCAGCTCTGTTGAAAGAAAGCCTTTGCCCTGGCCTCTTGCAAGCTATTAGAGCTCAGAGGTGTGATGTCAAAAGATTCATGCATGAAAGATACAGTTTATGTTTCTCCACTTAATGCATTTTTCTCCCTCTTTGCTGATGCCTAACACTGCAGCACTGTCCACCCTACAAATATATATTTGAACAGTAGTTCATGTAATGCTTTGCCTACGTGTCCTTAACCAGAGTGTTCACTGCCTTTGCTGGTTGACTGAGCTTGCAATATATTTCAGTAGCTGTCATAGGGCTGGAATGAGCTGGTACACTGGATAAATACAAAGAGGTTGACATTACCCCAATACATATGTTTTTACTTTACAAGGCTGATGTGTGAATAATTATGAAGGCAATCCTAGTGACAAATGAGATTAGCAACCACAAATCTACATTTCATATTCTTGAAACTAGAGCCACATGACCTTGCTTTGTGTTTCTAACCAGATGAGAATAATAATGTACCAAAATCTGAGGAAGCAGATACATCTTAAAGTAAATCTTTCCTTATGAATGTACCTATACCAAGAGCATTCCAAGCATGATTCATGAACTAGAAATTTAGGCACAAACCACCAGGCCGTGCTGAAAACTAAGCAGAATATCAGTGGATAATTTTAGAACCGTGTATGCTATGGAGACTTTTGTAAAGTTAGTAGCTAGACTTTGAGAAATATTTTAAAAAATAACATTCTCTAGAATTTTGCATTTTCTTGAAACAATATTTTTACTTGACGTTATTTGAATTGGCAAAATCCTGTCTGAAAAACTATCCCAGAGAATGTTAGCAAATCCAAAGGATGATTAAAATTTGTTGCCAGCACAACATTAATTCTCATTCCTCTGCATTTCAACACACTTACCAGAAAAATAGGAACAATCTTCTCATAGTCTAGAGTTCCAACTGTAGCATTAATTTCTCTTCTTCAGAGACTATGTAGATAGATGCTGCTTCAGGAATAATTGTCTGATTATTTTTATCTTTATTTGTAAGTGTCTCTCTTTTACTGGATGATATTAAGCACCATTTTAAAAGGACATACATAATCTTACTAATTTCCTCAAGATCTTTTCTGCTGCTTTTTTTTTCTTCCACTCTTGTTTTTTTTTCCTCCCTAACACCTCCAAAATCAGCACCACTTAAGATGAGATAACAATATTATCTGATTTCACAGAAAAGGAAATGGAGACAAAGAGACTTCTTTAAAGCCACACAATGGATCAGTGGTAAAGGCAGAACCCAAGCATAATTTCAAACAAATTTCCAACCTCATTCATTCTTCCAGAACATGCAGCTTAGCATTTTTGTTCCATTGTTATTGTGAGAACTAAACTTGTATGCAGATTAGACTGCACTTAGGCACCCTAAAAATAAAAAACATGGAAACTGACTATGCTGAGCATTTCTCTGCAGCATGGCAGCGTAAGGGATCCTTCCCTGACAGCTGCCCATTACTCCTCCTTGCTAGAGGTTGCTATTGCAGGGAAGAGCTAAAGGAATGACTTGTGTGACTTACACAAGCCTCTGTCAGAGACTGGCCAGCTCTGCACAATGTCTTAAAAATGACACAATGTTTTCTGTAGTGAACATCTAACTGCTGACTCTCTGGCCTGCTGCTAATATTTTCCTCAGTACCTTATGCAGAAGTTTTCATTGTAGAACTGGGTTCTTTTGCAAAACATTGATCTACCATATTCCATCTTTATCCACCTGCATTTAAGGTCTTACTTTCTGTGTATTTTGCATGTTCTACAGTACTTGGGACAGACTATGCAAACAGCCCAATTCCCCTCCTGATTAATTCCTCTGCATCCTCAGTCCTGGATGCCAAATGAGCGTACCTCTAATATTGCCAGGCAAAATAAGCCAAACCATGTTACTACAGCTGAACCTTCCCTTAAGTTCACGTGTTCATGTTCAGTTATTATTTTGGCGAGATGTACAATTTCGCAATGAACAAAAGCAAGAGAAGGAAATGGACACTGAAACTATGAACACACTCACATGAGATGCAACCCCCCAATGTTATTTCCACACAGATTAAGAAACAGTTGCAGATAATAGACCTAGGACGTGATCATTTCTCTAAAACAGTTAAAAAGCTCTCCTTTAAAGGAAAATTATGATGACCTAATGCTAGAGGCTACTGCCAGCTCCCTAGCATGGTAATGTACTGAGTATATAACACGGAAGAAGGTAAAGTGTAAAAGCATTTAACTTGGAAATAGGGAGTAAAATGGAGGTGGACAATTGTGGGAGATCAATGGACAACGCATACATGGACTAATGTAATCCAAGCATTGCCGTTTATTCGCCCGAAGCTCACTCGTTATATACCCACCAGTGCTGACCATGCACCGGAAGCACAACTCTGATTGGTACAACAAACTCTGCCAGGCGCTAAACAACATCTCCTGATTGGCCAGGCACTGCTGTCAAGGCGCTGCCCTTAGTTCCGCCTTCTGCCTCCTTTTTCTTGCTGGGTCACTGCTGCTGCACGTGCTGCACATGGCCATCCTTGTGTGGCCTTGCTGGCGCCACAGAGTCGGGATTTGCTCACATGTCCATTCTTATGGAGATACTGCTCTACAGACAATATGTCATTAATCATGTATGGAATCTGCTGATCATCCAACATCTCTACTGTGGTGAAAAATTACTGGCTGCTTTTAGAGACTCCAAATGATTCTTATGAAGTTGATGTGACATATAAAGCCAAGTTGGGGCTCCTTCCTTGGTTTTGAATTTCAACCTAAGATCTCAGAGCTGAGAGAAGGTGGATGTCTGTAACTGAAAGCTAGTGAGATCTACTGGGAATCAACATATCGCAGAATTACATCCTCACATTTGAGCTCCAGAGGCTTACTCTTCATCCCCTTGATGAAACAGGACTACTGTCTGAGTAGGCCTCGCGATTAGTGTTCTAAGTACCTAGGCAGAATAGAAAATCAAGTAACAATTCTTTTCCTTCCTGAGTCATATATAGCTAAAGGACCCAAAAATAGCTATTAGGTTGTTTCCTGCCACAACAGCCTCTTCTAACACAGCTGCGGAGTATTCATGGGAAGTACTTGATAAAATCACCATGATATCATTAGCAGCAACTGTGTTTCTATCTTGAAATGCTTATTAGATGAGAAAAAGCAAGCAAAATTAAATTATGTTAGAGATAGATATGAATATATTTATTTCCTCATTCATTTATACATTTTGGCTGAAAAATATGTAATCTGACTACATGCAGGTCTTTTAACTAAATATTTGCTCTTTTTGCCTTCTTTTTTTACTTCATTCTATAGTTACTATAGCAGAAAGTTTCAGAAGAAAT
Organism: Brachypteracias leptosomus; assembly: GCA_013401335.1. NCBI lineage: Eukaryota > Metazoa > Chordata > Aves > Coraciiformes > Brachypteraciidae > Brachypteracias > Brachypteracias leptosomus. The sequence continues at coordinate 4,860 of VYZX01005580.1, forward strand.
CTAGTGTACTGTAGAAGAACTAGTGAACTGTAGTAATATCCACCATTGTCATTTCCATTAATTATTGAAAGCTTTATGCTAACATCTTACTGAGGGAAGACAGACAAGTTAAATGCAAAATGATTGAACACAACACCCCTAGAAACCTCATTGACTCTGTGTGTATCAGATAAAATCTGTAAGATGATTTTTTTAAACAACCAGCCTTTCACCAAGAGTAGGAAAAAAACAACCCATCATCCTGCTTGGTCTGAGACCCTAAATCCCATTGTTTATGGCTGCTGCTTCCCTTGGATGTTCTGCAGAACTTAATACAGATAAATTTATTACACGGTGTTTGCTGCTATGCTGTTTTGACATTATTTTGGCAGTGCACAAATGATAAGATGAACTGTGTTAAAATTCCTACCAGAGCAGTAGCTTCAGAACCTCTCTCTAAGTCATCCAATTGATCTGAGCTGTTGTCAGCACTGAGCCATCAATGTCATCCAATGACCATCCAGAATTGTGATATACTATATCATATCTGATAAAAATCTTTTTGTTTTCCATGTTTAAGAATTTCCATGCTTGAGAGAAAGTAAAGCATGCTCTTTTCTCCCATCAAAGCTGCTTCTTGTCTAGGATGGATCTTGTGATTAACAGTATAGAAATGTATGGACAGTAAAGGAATCATTCTTCTGATATACAGAAAGTTTAGGATGATGAAATTTCACTATGAATAGAAGGCTTGTTGCAAAAGTATTACACAAGCAATAATTTAATCTGTGATTTAAGTGCATTTTTTAAATTTGATGATGCATGCACTGCTACTAACTATTTCTACAGATACATGCACAATTCTAAGTATGGGGTTTAGTTTCATAATTTCTATAACCTTTACAACCTGTCCATATACACTGCTTTGATCTTTCTCTTGAATGGTATGCAGACTCTGAGTGTAAAGTCCTTGATCAGGAAACAGCTAAGCAGACATTTTTAAGATTTTGAAAGTTACATTTTGTATCAAAAAACTCTGCCCCCTTCAGCTCCAGGTTTGTCCCTTGCCTGCCGAGGTCACTGGACAGGTAGATGCATAGTGGTGTAAGTGCTCAGTGGTGACTGGAGCAAGAGGCTTTTTTCTTCGGCCCCAGGACACATAGCAAAGTGAGATGCCTGCAGAGGGAGGTGTATGAAATGTCTGTTTGATCTCCACAGACCCAGGTTAGCTTACTGCAGACAAGACAGTGTGCTATGCAATAGGAGATGAAAACCATAATGCAAGTTTTCCCTTTTCTATATGCCAATGAAATCAGAGCACGTAGAGCATGAGGATGTAGGAAATGTGATGTTGTATCTGGTGCTGTGACCCAGTAGCCATGGCAACAACATTGCAAAGACAGATTACTCCAGTGCTCATTTCCATCAATGGCAGAAATGTAGTGATTTATGCTGGTCCCTTATCCACAAAATGAAATGCTGCATTCAGTTCTGCATTACAGTTTTAGAGGTTGTAAAGTTTAACAGGGAAGAGACCAACAGTATCTTCCATTCTGAGAATGAGAAGAAGAAAAAAAAATCACTGACAGGAACCATTTACTTGTCTTTGATTGTAATGCAGACCTGTCAAGTCTCATGTGATAAACATCAGACTTGCTCTTTTAGCCACTGCCTTCTCAGTCCCCACTGTGGCACCTTCAGTTCATGCATCAGCAGTGTGCTGTCATGCGGCCTGACATGTGAGTCTCTTCTGTTCGGATTTTAAGGACTTGCAGAATCTGGCAAGGTCACAAAACCAAGCATCTATACAGCAGTGAAGCATCTTCATCTGTTGCAAATACAACAATTTCCATGGCTTACCCCATGACAAGATTCTATGTAGTTTACCTGTCTTCTAGCCTGACAAGAAGTCCCCACCAATATTTTTCTATGGGTGTGTATCTAAGATCTGTGCTTGAGACTGAACTTGTCTTGTTTCAGTGTCACATCTCCCTCAATAGAATTTCTAATTTAATTTCAGAAATGTATTTTGTTAATTTATGCTTGCCTTCTTGATGAAATAATGTTGAAAACTGTCATTGGAAAAAAATATTCCCGAGATCTTTAATCACCATTTTCTTGCTTTCTACATCTCCTAGTCAAATATAGAGAGCCTATACTTGAGTTGGTTTTTGGGTTTCTTTTGTTTGTTTGTTTTGTTTTGTTTTTAAAATCTAAATAAGGCATAACTCAACATTTACATTTTGAAAGCATAAGACAGACTTGCAAACATGACAGACTGAGTCAGGGTGAATGACCTTTATTGCTTAGTGAAAGAACCATGACTCCCTTTCTTTTCTTTTCTCTGCATCCAAAGTCCAATCCCAGGATAAGTCAAATGGCATGCAGGAGTAAAAGAAATACTGTGTTCTAAAAGGTCAGGGGAAAAAAGAAAGCTATTTGGCATTAAGGAAAAGAACATGAGAGAAAACATTGTCAAGATTTACAGATATTTCAAAATGGCTGGCATTTTATACCTAGCAAGAACCTTAATTTTCTTAAATCAAAACTTCAGAGGACTTATATTTCAATCTAAAAATCACAAGTGAGGAAAAATGATCATTAGTTAACTCTCTTTGCTGTATTATTCTCCCCTTTAACTTAGGCTTATTCTACTTCTGAATCATACTTGTTAATTTTATAGCATGGCCTAAATTTTGAAATCATGGAAAATATTTGCTCCCAATACATGCATTGAACTTGTGAAAAAAGTTCCACTGCATTTATATTATTTTTACTTATATAGACCTCTAGTGTAAAATTGAGAAATAGCTTTGTTAATGTGTTCATCACTCCAGAATTCACTCATCCAAAACAACTCACCTGTATATGAACCAGCTGTCTCCTCATGCATTTGTTCATACAAGTTTCCTTACACTTAATATGCAGCCCTGATAGTTTTTATCTGCTATGTACTGTTAAATTAGTGTTTCAGGCAAAACCCAAACTGTGTTACAGAGATTGAAAATATCCTAAAAGCACACTGGTCTACATCTAGGTAAGTCAGATTAACTGTACTAGCTATCTCATGGGCAGCATGCTCATTCTAGGTTAGCTTTTATGATGACATACATTATTTGAATGACCACTTGCCATCACCTAAGGAAAATGAGAATTCCTTTTTCCTCTAGTCCAAATTAGCAAATAATAACTAAATTGTTCTATGCATTCCACGATCCAGCATTTGTTATGAAAAATAGATGCACTCCTGTGTTAGCAAATGAAAAGGACTTAGTATAATCAATATAACTGAAACCTGAACTGATGTTCATAACTACTTCTACAGTGTTTCTACTATTCCTAGGTAAAAGAATCAGGTATTTGACTAATCTGTGTCCTGGCAAAAATAGCTAGTTCACAGTAATCACATACAAAAGAAACCTTCAAGTACATCACGTTCCAAAAATGTTAATATTTTGTAACCCAGCAATTAGTACTCAACAGAAATTTCTGCCTCGTGAGAGCAGTGCTCTGTGGACAAGAGTATTCAGGGTATTGTCACGGCATGCCACTGGACAAAGATGCTTGAGGTATAAAACCTTAGTATAATACCGTTTAATTCTGGTCCATTTCTTTCCCAGATCATCTTCAAAAGCCTCGCAAGAAGACAGAAAGTACAAAGTTACTGCTAGAAGGCAAATAATAAACAAAACCAGAGGAATTAGAAAACCCAAGTATCTCCTCTTCCACCAATACACAAAGCAAAAATCTCACGTCACTCCTTGCATTTTTATATCTTTTAGAAATTGAACCTAGACACAGAAAAGCATTGCTTAAGCAAAGATGCTGTTTACTTCAACGTTTTTAGTAAAAAAAAAAAAAAAAAGAAAAAGATGATCTCTCGCTTTAAAGAATGACATAAGACAACCTAAAAAGAAAAATTCCTTTATGTGCTATTGATAGATCCCTGTATGGAGGTTTTCACTGAGAGATTGCTTACAGACTTCAATGCTGAGATAAATGGCAATATAATAAAAAGATGTGGAGGAACTTTGTCTTGAAATAAATTTGGGAACTCAGCATCATTTAAGACTTGCTATTTCTAATAGTGTTTCTGCAGTAAATCTACTTGGAAATTTTAATTGAATAAGAAAGCCGGAGTATCTACTTTCTAAATTCTATAATCAGAAGCTTCTCTGAATACTTTAATCTACTGTCTCAAATATCTATTCAACTAAGGTTTAAAGTGGCATTAAAAAATAAGAACTGTTTCATGGAATGTTATAGTTTAATATATTTATGACTCTCTCATATATTTATAATGCTTAAAACCAAAACTCTGTAAACCAATTCTTTAATAGGAGAAAGAATCTCTCTGGTTTTCCCTATCTGCAATTGATAACAAATAGAATGTGCCTTGTTTTCTGAGAGAAGTGGGTTGTTACTCATGATTTTTTGATATGTATTCACCTAAAATCAATAGCAAGAACAAATCTCATGGATAAAAAAAATATCAACTCTTAGAATGCTTATGCATGAATGCACACATATAGACGGCCTAAAATATTGAGCAAATTCATGATGTCTACATGCCTGTGTTGGCAGAAAGAGTAACATTCAGTGTTTTATGCAGGAAAGAATAATCAGCTACAAAACTGCATGATGGGATACATGATGCCATTGAAGAAATTTCCACTTATTCCCTATTTTCATGTTACAGTGAGGTGTGTTTAAATAGCTGTAAAGGAAATCAGAAACCTTTAGAGCTATAATGAAATTACTTCTGACATAGACTTTAATCAATATTCATGTCTCTATTATACAATTTGCCTTTTATAGATTCTGTAGATGATTTACTATACACAATGCATACCATACACATAGAAGTGGGCAGTCCACAGGGCAGACTGCTGTTTTCACACCGCTTCAGCTGTCTTCTCCTGCACTTCCCTCTCTGCCCAGGTAGTCCAGCTCTCAAATCTTGAGCAGACATCCCCAGAGTGAGTCACCTTTCCTGCTCACACCAATGGTTTGTCTTCACTCTTTCAGAAGAGAACATGCTAAATCTTAAATCTGAATATAACACTGTTTATACATTTTCCTACCCTCTAAGTACCTGTATATTTGGGCCCAAGATAACTATGGACTCTGCATTAACAGGATGGAGCCATGGAAAAAGTGTCAAGACAGACATTTAATAGACCTTCATGGACAATAAAATCCAGCATTGGAGATGCAGAAGGTGTGGGGGTTTTTTATTGTTGTTCCCTCATCATGACTGTGATACCACCATCAAAAACAAGTGCCACCAGTCAGAAGCAATGACACCATGTCCATGCAGGCTGCCATCATTATAAAACAGCATAGCCCGGTGCTGTCAAAGGCCAGAGAAAACCCAAGTGAGAGAAGAGAAAGCTGGGACAATGAGAGAATCAGTAAGGTTGAAAAGACCTCTATGTTCATCAAGTCCAACTGTCAGCCCAACACTACCATGACTATTAGACCATGTCCTGAAGTGCCATGTCTACACACTTTTTGAACACCATCAGAGATGGTGACTCCCCCACTTCGTGGGCAGCCTGTTCCAGTGCTTAATCACTCTTTCAGTAAAGAAATTTTTCCTAATATCCCATCTAAACCTCTCCTGGTGCAACCTGAGGCCATTTCCTCTCTTCTTATCACTTGTGAGAAGAAACCAACATCCACCTCTACAGCCCCCTTTCAGGTAGTGGTAGAGAGCAGTAAGGTCTCCCCTCAGCCTTCTCTTCTCTAAACTGAACAGTCTCAGTTCTCTCAGCCACTCCTCATAGGACGTGTTCTCCAGACCCCTCACCAGCTTCGTTGCCCTTCTCTGCACCCGCTCCAGCATCTCAATGTCTCTCTTACATTGCGGTGCCCAACACTGAACACAGCACCCGAGCTGCGACCTCACCCGTGCCGAGTACAGGGGGACAATGGGATATGATGACTTGTCTGGCGCACGTACCGGCTGTGACTGTTCAAAGGCAAGGCAGGACCGGGTTCGGAGCAGGAGGAGGGGGCAGGAGCGGGGTCCAGGAGCGGTGGCGCAGCCCTGCTGCCGCAGCAAACCTCCTGCCCTCGGGGGCCCCGGGCGTAGCGGGGCCAGCCCGGGTGCCGGGATAACGGGACGTGCAACGGCAGCGCCGCGCCGCGGCGGGGGATCGGCTTCTGCCGGCTCCGCTCCGCCCCGCAGCCCACGCGAGAACCGCTGCCTGCCGTGCCCGCCACCGCTCTCGACCCGCCGGCCCGGCGCTCTTCCCCTGCACTGAGGCGGGCTCAATCGCAGGGGGCCCCGGGCCGCCTCGCCTCTCCCCGACCCCGCCGCCTGTCGCGGCCCCGACATGAGCTCGCAGAGCGCCGCGCTCCCCGCCTCGCCTCCTCCTGCGCTGGCCTCCGCGGCACCGGACTGCCGGGTGGCGGAGCATCCCGGGAGCCGTAGTCCTTCCTCCCCTCCTCGGCGGCGGCGGGCGCGGGGAAGCGAGGAAGGCCGGACTACAGCTCCCGGCGGAGCGCGGGAGGGAGGGGCGGTGCCGGGGGAGGAGCGGGGACAGCTCCGGTGCTGATCGAGACGCGGGTTCGCCAGCAGAGCCCGGGCGGGCGGCGGCGGCGATTGGCGTGCGGGAGCGAGCGGCAGCGCAGCGAGCGGCGGGCCGCACCCGGCGATGAGGCACGAAGCTCCCATGCAGGTTGGTCCCCGCGCCGGAGCCGAACCAGAGGCGAGGAGGGCGGCGGGCGCGTTGCGGCCGAGAGCCGGGACAGAAGCCCCTCCGCCCTGCAGCGGCATGGCGGGGCCGCCGGAACGGGCGCTGCCGCCGGGGGCTGCGAGGAGGAAGGGAGTGCGGGAGCCCCGTGTGCGAGGGGGCCGGGGTGTGTGCCGGGGGGCAGCCGGAGCGGGAGGCTGGGCGGCACGGCCCCGCCGCCCTTGCCACACGTGGGTTCCGGGTGGCCATGAGGCAAACCGAGCGGTCTGTTACCGATACTGCCCTTGAGCGCTGGCCGGAGCTGCCCCGGAGTGCGTGGATGTGAGTTGTCAGGTGGAGAGACGTAAGGAGGTACTGGCTGGAAGTTGCCACAACATCTCCACCTGTTTATTCCAGGAGCAGTTATCGGTCCGTGCCAGGGAGAGGAGGCTCATGGCTGGAACTGGGGGTAGCACGGATGGGGCCCCTTTTCTGCAGTTCTTGCATATGGAAAAATATAATGCCCCTTACCACTGGAGGAACAGATGCTATACAAATAGTTACATTATGCAGAGTTTTCAGCAGTTTCAAGGTTGTTGGATCAGAATAGTTTACGCTGGTGAACGGTGCTTCAGTTATTAATTAGGACCTACTTTATAATCTCATGTAGGAGCTCTGGGGACCTCAGACTGTACAGTGAAACACATGACTATTTTTTAATAATAGATCAGTCATGTTACCAGTGGATTGGTAACAATCCTGCTGATTTTGTACAATGCAAAGAGCACTTTTGCAGTCTGATGTGATTTAAGTTATGAACTGCAGCTCTGCTAGCTAATATTTTTCGTGCTGGATTTCTACTCTGGCAGTAATACAATTTCAGCCTGAAGGAAAGATTTGCATCCTCTTCAATATGCATGCTGAAAAAGAAGTCTGAAGTCTTAAGTTACACTGATAGCTGGGTTTGCTTGACTTTTGGACAAAGACTGATAACCTCATAAATCTTTTGCAGAGCAATTGCTTAGATGTCACATTCTGAAACCTTTCAACCACAGAGGTGCACTAGAAATAAACCATTTTTCCCTAAGAATATCTTTCAGTTTTCTAATTGGAGAATAGGAATAATTAGAATGCTGTTTAAAATGCCTAGTCCTGCTGCACGCACATGTCAGAAATGTTTATGCGGTATCTGCCATTTATTTACACATACTTATTGAGATACTGAAGTCATGTTTAGTATGTATTGGCTTTGAGGAGCATTTCATTAAAAGCAAATTTCACTAATAAAGGATGACAACTTTGAACTGGTCATTGCATTTGACATTTTTGACAGGTGTTAAATTCACTGATGATGTTAAATAGTTGTGGAAACAAAATAGTAAGTATAACATTAAAATAAAATCTAAAGAAAGGAAAGTCTAGATATAAAATATGTATATATATACTTGGCACATATCAGAGAACAGCTTCCTGGGTTTTTTATATGATTGTCAGTACAAACAGAATTATTGTTAAACATAATTGAATAAAAATCAGCAGAAATCACAGCTTTAATAGAAAAAGAGACATCAGGGAGTTGTAAAAAACCCTACAAATTCCACTTTTTCAAGTCTGGTGGTATGGTCAAACAGTGTCTATTTTTAAGCATATCTCATTCAGAATTATAATCACAAGCATCTGGATTTTTCCAAGATATGGAAGTGTCATCTGGCAGATGAGATTTGATTTTCACTTGTAGTTTTTGCATATTTTTTTTTCTTTCTTCTACTTACACTATTTCCAGAATACTCAAATACTCATCTTATTAAAGTTTCCAGTAAAACAGTATCATATTGTGGATGTTCTCGTCTTAAGAGTTCTTTCATTTTCCTACATTAAGCTAGTATTATTGATTCTTGTTCAAATGTGGTTTAGACTGGCTGAACTAATTGCTTATCTCTTTTAGCTCCCTGATTTCCTATTACATGAAACAAATGTAGTTGCTTCTTTGCACACAACAAATTTACGGAACACTCTGTTACAGAGCTACCATCTCTGAATTGTAGAGCAACAGAAAGAGTGACCAAGTGTATGTCTTTTGATCATGACAAAAATAACTCAGAGGAGAGTGTAAGCATTTTTTTTCCTATTTCCATCAAGCGATAACTAAAAATAAAGCAAAAAATTTAAAATATTTTAGCAGCATGAGAAAAAGGGCCTATGCAGTGGCACTGCCTTTCTATATTCATGAATTATTTGTTTCAGTCTCAAGCTCATGCCATTTCTCTGTAAACAAGGGCCAACAATTACCAGAAATGCAGCCCAAAAAGTCCTTTCAGAGGAGTTACCTGGTATAAAAGTTTGCTATTGACATCTGCTGTCTTCTGGATACGATTGGGTCTGGGTCAGCATTTGTGACTAGTGTTCAGTTTCTAACCATGTCTTCAAAGAACAGATAGAAGCCCTATAGCGCTTATGACATGGATACAGCTTTCATTTAGAAGTCAAAAGAAATGAAGACTCTTTTCTGTGAAGCACAGGAGTCTGTATGGTTTGTGCATGTTCTTTTAAGAGTTGGTCTGAATTAGTTGAAATGTCTGTGTATCTCTCAGTATTTTCTTTTAAGACTTTTGTGGTACTTTCAAAGTGAAGATTCAATGGGAAATTCTCACTGATTCATACACTGATTCACTCGCTTCAAGTTTCACTCCTTATCTGATTTTAGCAGGCAGATTTTCTGTGTACTTGCACTTTGCCAAAATAAAAAAGCAGGAGTGTAGTTTGGATAACCTGTTCTTAGCATTTATCAGAGTATATGGGCATTAATGGTGGCACTAGCAACCCTCTGGTTCACTTGACAGAGCATCCAGTCATTTCAAAGGTGACTGAAGCCACAGAGTTGAAGGAAAAGTAGGAAGTGGGAAATAATCTGTAAATAATCTGCTTTGCCAAGGAAATAAATGAGAACATTTTCTTCTTAGCCTTTCATATCCTGTTGTCACTGGCAATGGTTATACCCAGACAAAATAGGTTTAAAATAGACATGTCCAAACACAATGGAGAAGGGCAACAGCAACCAAAAAGGCTGATTCCAGATTTTTAAGAGGTTGTTATAAAATTATGGCAAAAAAAAGCCAAATCAAAGCTATTAGATACAGGAGTTAGTATGGCAATTCATCTCCTGTCACTTAGCAAAATTATTAGATATGTCAGTCTTGGTTTAAATTAGAAGCACTGAAGTTGAAGAGCCTGCCAAGCCACTGAGTCCACAGAGCAAGTTACATACACCTTTTTGTTAACTGATCAAGCTGTGTTTGGAGTCAGTAGTCTTCTTTCTGTCACTACCCCTTTTTGAAAGTGTACTGTGGATGCTCGCTCACTTGCTGGTTAGATTCTTCTCTTCAGCTCAGAGGCACTCAGGGCTGGTTTAAACTTGCTTCTTAATGTCAGTTGTCTGCTCCAGTATATATCAGCCTAAACATTTCTTATTCCCTAATGTTCACTCCAGATTACTCTCTAGAGAAACAAGCTCACATTTTGCATACTCTTTTTTTTAGATTTCTTTCATAAGGTAAGCTCTTCAATCTTCTGATCTTCCTACTAACCTTTTTCTATACTTTCCAGTTTGAACTCAGCTTTTATAAACACACTTGATCAGGATTGTTACTGATGGCATCTCATTACGGCCTTAGATGGTGGCATTAGTATTTCACTTTGTCTCTTGGCCAGATGCAGTTGCTCTGGCAATTGAGAAGTTACACAGTCTTTGCTAGTCTCATGACCCTGAGTCTGTACTAAATAGGGCAAATGGCAGAGGGCTGTAGCCATCTTGTCTTCATTCTCTTTCCTAACGGCCTTCCCGCCCCCCCCCCCATAAATCCAAATTTATTTCTACTGGCGTACCTAGCCTGACACAGCTTGTGTTTTTCCACAGAATCACACAGAACGGTAGGGTTGGAAGGGACGTCTGGAGAACATCTAGTCCAACCCCCCTGCCAGAGCAGGTTTGCCTAGGGCTGTAAAGAAGTAGAGAAGTAAAGAAGTTTCTCCTCATGTTTAGATGGAACTTCCTATGTTCAAGTTTGTGCCTGTTACCTCTTGTCCTGTCACTGGGCACCACCGAAAAGAGTCTGGCCCCATCCTGTTTGCACTGACCCTTTAAGTATTTATAAGCACTGATAAGATGCTTCAGTCTTCTCTTCTCTAGGCTAAAAAGCCCCAAGTTCCTCAGCCTTTGAGAAATGTTCTAGTCCCCTAATCATCTTTGTAGCCTTTTGCTGTACCGTCTCCAGCAGTTTCCTGTCCTTAAGCCAGGGACTCCATAACTGGACACAGTACTCCAAATGAGGCCACACCAGAACAGAGTAGAGGGGGAGAATAACCTATCTTGGTGTCTTGACTAACCCACTTAGGACTTTATCTCTGGTTTTGCCACTATCTGGAGAAGGGGATTTTGCTATACTACCTATTCCCACTACCTAGGGTGGGAATTCAAAACGTTTCGTAAGCTACCCTTTTCATGGAGAAGGGAAACTTAGGTTAAAGACAGATGAGGGTTAATGTCCTTGCTCACCACAAGCAGATCCACCAGAATCCATGTACTAGAGCCTTACTAGAACCAGTCTTTGCTGCACCTTGCATTCTGCTGGGCTGGGCAATCGGCAGCACTGTGGCCACGTTTGTGTTACCCCGCTGATATGCAGCAAATAGAGCTTCTTTAAAATGTTTTAGACTCTCACCTGTCTGTATCTTTCTGATATTCCCCAATTTACATTTCAGTATGCTCCTTTTAATAAAACTTTGCGTTTCTAACTACACCTTTCAGACTAGGTTGTGATACACTTGCACATATTCATGAATCTAACCTCATAATACCTTGAAGCAGATAAGCTTCTTCTAATGCTGCCAAACACATTGGTTCACAAGCTGTGCTCTGCAGATGGCTGGCAATCTGTAAATTCCAAATAAGTGGCTGGTGCATTGTCCACTGAACTCTGTTAAGTCTTATTAATTGGTCAGTTAAAAATTAGATGATAAGGATTTGTGAGAATTGACTGTGGTCTGCATCTGCGGATACTGATGTATTCATTGACAACACACCAAAAGTAAGAGAGGTTAAGCAGCTTGACCAAGATAAAGAAAAAAGGAAAACAAAAGTCATAGGATACCTCTGAAAGAGTTAGGAATAAAGTCAAATCTCTAGATTATTGGTCTGGTATTTTACCTAGAAAATAATTGATTTCTTCATGACTGGATTATATTGTCATAGTGTTCTTATATATAAGGAACTTGGTAACATTTTGACTACTCTGATGATGACATTGATCAGTACATTAAAGACACTCGCTTGCAGTGCATCCTGCATGCACTCCAGTGGGTTACGAACATTGAATTTTCCCATTGTATTCTGTGGTTTCAGTATCCATTGATTATGTTTGACTAATTGTATTCCACAAAAACCAGAAAGATCACCTCAAATCATCTGTGTGTTCATGGAATTCTGTCTTTTTACTAAAATAATTACTAAAGCCAGTTTCTTTTTAGAAAACGATGCAAATGTTTATATTTCTACACTGTATGTAGCAAAGGAGCATTACTCTTTAAAACAGTGGTGAATTACCTAATCAGTGTCTATGTGTCCTTACTGTAGATAGAAACAAGGCATTTTCCCTGGGTTTTCTAGCAATCTTTTCCTTTAAGACATGCCTGTTATTACAGTTTTAAAAGAAAACACTATATTTGTGAAAGGCACAAAGGAGTGAAAGTCAGTATTTTCAGTCCCAGCTTTTCTTGCCTTTTGCATCATATTCTCCAGGGGCAATTTATCTTGCATTAGGCATCCAGAGTGGGGTGCATATATAAGTGCAAGCCGAAGTGCTGTGCAGGCCAAGGAGGTCATGACATGCTTCTCTGCTTAAGTGAGAAAGCTGTTCAAATTAATTCTGTCGAAGAATGAGGTCCTCTAAGATCACAAAGAGTAACATAGCCAAGTGGTTTATTATTGTCATGGAGGGGACAGGTAAACACATACTTTTTCATACATTTGTTCTCGACCCTGCACTGTTTTAACCTGTTCTTTTGGGATCAAGGAAACAACTCAACATGAGACTTGAAAAGTGCCTGGGTCTGATATAGAAAACTCTACTTAAAGACTAAACTTGCCTGTGCCCATAAATATTCCACATTTAAGAAGTTTAAAGATGTGCTGTAAGCAGGAAGCATCCTGTTTTTGTCTTTGGACCATGTTCAAGCTGGGGACATACCTTGTCACAGTTTTAATAAGGAGCAGACATGTGAGATCTCCTGACTATGTCAGTCACCAAGAATGAGGAAAAGGCTGAGGTACTTCATGCCTTCTTTGCCTCAGTCTTTAATAGTCACACCATTTATCCTCAGGGTATTCAGCCCCCTGAGCTGGAAGCCAGGGATGGAGAGCAGAATAAATCCCCCATAATCCAGGAAGAAGCAGTTAGTGACCTGCTACAACATCTAGACACTCACAAGTCTATGGGGCCAGATGGGATCCACACGAGAGTGCTGAGAAATCTGGTGGAGGAGCTTACCAAGCTACTCTCCATCATTTATCAGCTGTCTTGGTTAACAGGGAAGATCCCAGATGGCTGGAGACTTGCCAATGTGATACCCTACAAGGCGGGCCAAAAGGAGGATCAGGGGAGCTATAGGCCTGTCAGCCTGACCTCAGTACTGGGAAAGATTATGGAAGGGTTCATCCTGAAAGCACTAACATGGCACGTGCAGGACAACCAGGGGACCAGGCCCAGCCAGTATGGGTTCATGAAAGGCAGATCCTCCTTCTATGACCAGGTGACCCACTCAGTGGATGAGAGAAAGGCCATGGATGTTGCGTACCTGGACTTTAGTAAAGTCTCTTGACACCATGTCCACCAGCATTCTGCTGGAGAAGCTGGTGGCTCATGGCTTAGACAAGTATACTCTTCGCTGGGTTAAAAACTGGCTGAATGGTTGAGCCCAGAGAGTGGTGAACTAAGTTAAATCCAATTGGTGGCTGGTCACAAGTGGTATTTCCCAGGGCTCAGTTTTGTGGCCAGTCTTGTTTAATATCTGTATCGATGATCTGGATGAGGGGATTGAATGTACTGTCAGTGAGTTTACAGATGACACCAAATTGAGAAGGAGTGTTCATCTGCTCGAGGGTAGGAAGGCTCTTCAGAGGGATCTGGACAAGCTGGATTGATGGGCCAAGATCAACTGTATGAGGGGTTTAACAAGGCCAAGTGCCGGGTCCTGCACTTGGGTCACAACAAACCCACACAACGCTACAGGCTTGGGGAAGAGTGGCTGGAGAGCTGCCTGGCAGAGAAGGATCTCGGGGTGCTGGTGGACAGATGGCTGAACATGGGCCAGCAGTGTGCCCAGGTGGCCAAGAAGGCCAAGATCATCATGACCTGTATCAGAAATAGTGTGTCCATCAGGAGTGGGGAAATGATTGTGCCCCTGTACTCAGCACTGGTGAGGCCACAGCTTGAGTACTGTGTCCAGTTTTGGGCACCACAGTATAATAGAGACATTGAGGTGCTAAAGCAGATCTAGAGAAGGACAACGAAGCAGGTGAGGGGTCTGGAGAACAAGTTTTCTGAGGAGCTGCAAAGGGAACTGTGACTGTGAAGAGAAGGCTGAGGGGAGACCTTATTACTCTCTACAACAGTCTTTTGTCTGCTGGACTTTATTGACATGTTATTGCAAGCTGTACACAATATCAGCATACTCTTGACGACTTCATAGTCAGTTGTGATTAGGCAGCATTTGATTTTCTCATGTTCTAAGCAAAATATCCCCAAGTAGTTGTACTAAAAGGGAGACTAGTAGAGGTGGACAGGATTTATTTCTGTCTTTTGCTATAGAAATCAGAAAGATGAAAGATTTGTGATGTATATGCTTGGAAATATTTAGGGGTTTATTCTAAAACTTCTTTGTTGCAAACCTGTGAATGAAGTGAATAGACATTAAGGCCAATGCAAACAGAGTGCAATTATGTAAGTACCCAAGACTACATTTAATAAAGAACTTTAGCCACTACCAAATAGAGAATTAATTCTGAAATCAAACACTTCCTGCTACATAATTTATTAAATATAAACCTTACACTGAATTTTCTCTGAAAAGCTTGCTACTTCTATTGTATCCTTCAGGACTTTTTATCCTTACTTCTATATTCCTCTTCAGAAGCCCAAAGAAGCTGGCATACTGTTATTTGTACCATGAAACAACGGAGTTGGCTCAGAAAATTTATGCAGTAATTTAAATTCTGCTGAGACACTGGGTTAGTGTGCAGCCCTAAACCTGGTTCCAGGTGTCCTCTCTGATTGCCCAAATGCCCTCTGAGATATGTAACTCAGAAAGCTTTGGCATGAGCCACTTTTCCATAAACCTTCATGTTAGGGTATGGTGTCTTTCTGTCTGAAATCAGTGTGCAAAAGTGTTGTCCTTAATAAGGCCAAACTCCAAGAGTTTAAAAGCCTGCCAGGCTCTCAAAATACTTGAGATTTTTTCTTAAAAAGCCTATAAGATGAAACATTACCTAGTTCTCGGTTGTTTTATTTTTTTCATCTGATTTTTAAGCATCCCTGATAGAATTTTGGTCAGATTTTCAAGTTAATCTCTGCAACTCTCCTGAAAGCTAAAAGTGTACTTTTCATAAATGGAACCCATGATCTTTGAAGTCCCTAGAGCAAAATAAGCTTGCTATTTAGCAGTATTCAGTAATCTGTGCTTATTTGGGTATTTTATATGAATTAGAAACTGTATTTTAAGGACTCAAACTTGAAACCATTGGCAGCTACCACTTATGATGATGTTGCATTAACATTGCAAATTCCAAAACTGTAGAACAGAATATTACTAGAAAAAATCAAGCCTCATTTCAGAGGTATATACCTGCGAAACTCACTATTTAATGGTATTATAACTGAAAGCGGGTAAAAGGAAAATGCTTTGAATATGGCTATTAGACGCTGCAAAAAAACAGCAGCATATTTACAATGCTATGAATGGTTCAAGAATTTTATCAGATGTAAAACCTATTAAACTTTTGCTTGGAAAAATACATCCTATGTCATAAGATAGCATTGATCTCGTATTTCCTTCTTGTTCAAGTGAAGTATCTTTGCCTGTATTTTCACTGTCTAATTCATTCATCACTTTTTCTGAAGGTAGATCTTTATAATGATATACTCAAGAACTGTCCTGGATTTTTTTTTTTTACCAGTCACCAATGATGTTTACATCTTCTTTGCAACCAGAACTATTACCATGAATACAAGAATCATAAAAAAGAATTAAACTTCTGTGAACTTATTCCTGAGTTCATTCATATCTGGTATCAAAAACTCAAAAAAAATCTAAATGTTTCCAGTTTTATATGATAAAAGAGACAATAAACTATTTCTTTTTATTTTGAATTACAGATGGCATCTGCTCAAGACTCCAGATATGGCCAGAAAGATACATCTGACCAGAACTTTGATTACATGTTCAAACTGCTCATTATCGGCAACAGCAGTGTTGGGAAAACCTCCTTTTTGTTCCGATATGCTGATGATTCCTTCACATCTGCATTTGTAAGCACAGTTGGGATCGATTTCAAAGTGAAAACGGTATTCAAAAATGAAAAAAGAATTAAGCTACAGATTTGGGTAAGCCAAAATAATAATTCTATGCACTAAGCAAGCTGTAGCAATTTAATGGATAGCATTTAAGCTACTGTAGGTTTGTTTTGAATGTCATAACCTTTTTATATGACATATTAATGAAGAAGTTGTTGTTTCCTGCATTATTTTTCTATTGTTCAATAGAGTGTAGACAGTATTTTTAAGGAATTGAATTATAGCAGAGTATATATTCTGAATTACATTCTATTAAGAAATAACACAGGTTGACACATATTGATATCTGTGTAGTGAGGTATAAACAATTGTGCAATGTATAGGCTATTGAAAGTGATACACATTATTTAAAAGTGCCTTGAAATACCAGTTAGGACCTGTTTTCTACCTACAAAAAATTATAAATTCATGTAGGATCTATGAGAGTGGATGCATAATAGATGGCATAATTTTTTTCTCTGTTATTTATATTTGTTGTTTTGATCACTTGAAGCATCCTCCTTCTTCTGCTAAGAAAGAAAACGTGAAAAGAGTGAGTGTAACAGATGTGTTGCCCAAGAGTACAACAACCATCATCCCTTAACTACACATTAGAGGTAGTAGAAAGATGTCAAATATAGGAAAGTGTGATTCCAGCAAATAAGTGTTCTTTTCTGCAAACTTTCCTTAGAAAGAAAGGATAGCCAAAACTTACTTATGCAGGAGCCACCAATGCTCACATCTCCTAATTCTTTGGGGTGCTAGTCACTTAAAGGAGGGGGGTGGGGGGGATAGCAGAATATTTATCAGTGTTGGACTTTCAGGTCTTTGACATCTTCCTTGGGTGCTTTAAGATTTTGTGCGATGTTTCTTTTGTGAGATGTTTGTAACAGGCTTATCAACCAAGATTTTCTCCTTTTGTGGTTGTAAACAAGTAATTAACTCTCAAGAAACGATGGGTCAAATATGACCAGTTAATCTTACATGTTTTGAACAGCAGATAAATTTAATACCTCTTAAATATGGCACAAAGGTGAATTTCCTAGAGTTTCCTAGGCTATATCTCATTCACCTCTTTTTAGGTAGGCTTCATCCCTTATCTCAAATAATTTTTAGTTCTGCGCCCTCTAGGAACTGGAACACAAACTCTTTGCCTCTCAACTTCTCTAGGTTTTTAAGCTTAGATTTCTGCTATTATCACAAGTATAACAGTGCTACATACTAGGTAACTGCATACCACGTGCATGCTTTCACTGCAATAGCTTCCTAGTTTCATTGGAGTGCTTTAATGTTGGAGATCACATGGTAATTCACATTGACAGTACCTTATTATTTGTTTATAATTGATCAATAAAATTGTGTTCACATTATAGTTTTTACACAGTTCTTTTAATCACCAAGTATCCTCTGCAATGGATTTTCTGGTTCATGTCTCTCTTAGGTAAGCAGCAACATTAGTTTACAATGTAGTATTAATATGATTAGTTTGACACCAGTATATTTCTCATAATGCCCCTCCATGGCAGACTGCAAATATGTGCTTGGCTTAAAGCAGTCCATTAATCTAAATATGTTCAGGGCTGTTCATGGCATAGAGAGGATGTAACAGCTGTATTCTGGCCATCTAGAATAAAATTCCATTTCTAGAAAAGTGGACATTTTATTGCTTGGCAGTAACATGCAGAGTCCAAACGGGCTCTGACAGTCCTTCGGAAAACTTTAAACTGAAATAAGTGAAACAAACACAAGGACTACATGTCCTTTAGGGAAGAGGGAACAGAGGCTCAGAGCATGGAACAGACCTTCCTAAACTCACCTATGAGGTTGTAGCATTAGAGACAGGCTTCAAATCTTACTCTCACGCTAAAGATTTTATCTCCACGAGCACTGCATCTTGGTTTGTTGGGGTGTTTTTCCCATTAAAATTTTAATGTCAGTTCTTAAAAGGCCTTGTCATTGCCACATTAACTCAAATTATGACAGGTCACTATTACTGTTTACAGTTTTGAGGTGGAGTATTCTGCATTTGAGCATTGCATTGCAATTGTGCTTGCTAGTAAATCAATTGACTGTTGCACCTCTGGGACCTTAAGTAAAAAACAGCTAAGTATCTCAGAAAGCTATTCTAGTGCATGAAATCTGAAATAGAGCACTATTACCCCATCTCATATGCTATACCAATAGCCATATTGTTCTTAATTTGCAGTATCTGTATATATAACATCTGCCTATTATATTATACCTTATTGCTTTTATTATGCAAAAGTATTTATGTGATGAATGGAACTTCTGCAATATCCATTTCCATTTCAAACTGAAACTTATGAAAAACTATGTATGTGGGAGGCCTAGATGATCTCTGGGGTCCCTTCCAACCTAAGCCATTCTAGGATTCTGTGATATGATTCTGTATTAGATAAAATATAAAATGGAATGAATCATAGCGAGTGTGATCTGATGTAAATTCTGAGTGGGAATGTGCATGAAGTTATAACATTTCTTTCAAAATCACTAGCAGAGTATTTGGTGACATCATATGATAAATTATATTCAGCATATATGAAATAAAACATTCACAGAATCACAGAATCACAGATTTGAACAGTCAGAAGATACTGGAAGTGCAACTTTAGAATGTGTTCAAAATGACAAGATCAGAAGTGAATTACTTTGCCATGTAGTGAAGTGAAAATACACATGGAATGCTGTTGCTCTGCTGTCCTTGTCTGGCAATAAGATGCAGAAATGTGTAAATAGTAATGCTAAAAGATACAGTAAATGCTAGAGATACAGTTAATTCAACATATCACCTGTCTTCTTGGGCAGACATTTAAACTCTATGTTTAATAACCCTTTCAGAATATTTTGTGTTCAACTTTCTGAAGCATGTTGGAGCTTGAAACACTGATCTGCTCAGAATAAGATTCTCCTGTGCTTACCAGTGAAGGGTGCAACTCTGTTTGAAAGTCAGCATGGGCACTCAGGGAAATTGATTCATTATTTCTTAATAAAATTCACTGTATGATTATCACAGATGAGCTAGCAAGGGTTAAGAGGTTGAAGTAGAGGCTGTCTTACATACTGGGATGCCTTGCAGGTCTTTTCTTTGTTTGAGGTTTTTTTATCTTGCTTTGAGGCAATGGTGAATTATTCTTGAATTCAAAGGACCTGACTGAATTATCTTCTTCCATTGTTCAAGTCAGGGAGGATGGGGCACTCTCTAGTTTTTAGCATTATATCTTTCTCTTATGGCCAGAAAGAGCCTCCTGGGAGCCCTGTAAGATTTGCTTTTTTCTTTCTGAGCCAAACACCTTCTTTCCACAGTATTACCTACTGGAATTGAAAGAGGTTCAGAGTTCAAGTACTATATTCATTAGTGATGGCACATTAACTTGTCATAGGATCACCAGCTGGCCCTGAAATTTTGTTTCACCGCAAGTTACAAATGTGACAACCCTGGTATAGACATTACAAAGACTGCATATGAACAGGATTTTTATGCTTTGAAGGAGAGAAATCCATTAAAAACATGTTTTACCTAAAATGATACTGATTTCTCAGTAGAAACTGTAAGAAATTTTCGAAAGGATTTGTGTGTGTATGCAGCACATATGTGCATAGGTTAAAAGTCCATCAGAGGGCTTTAGGATGTTATACAATGTCAAATAATAAACAGCAATACATTTTTCCTCCATTTAGTTTGAGCTAATAATATCAAAGGGATGGGCCTGCAAGGCTATAGGATTCTTCTGGTTTCAAACTACTAGATTTCAAATTATATTGAATTAACAAAAAGGCTTGTCAATACTAACTCTGACAAAAATACATGCTAAAGAAAATTATTAAAAGCTCAAAGAGGTGCAAATCAGAAAATAAAATGAAGCTTAACCTTATAAATCTTTCACTGTAGTCACTGTGTAAATCACTACATTCAGTATACCCTGTAGCTGTGATGCCATAAAGGTTTGCATTACTTTCATAAACTCTGTCAGTGGTTTAATGGAAATTAGAGAATAGACTGCAAGAGCTTACGGAGAAAATATAGGCTGATTTGGACGACAGAATTTGTTAGCTAACATTTATCAAATTAAATCATTAGATTGGAGGGGGAAAAAAATCATGTGCAAATATTAATTCCTAGAAAACAGAGTAAGTTACAAAGATAGGTCAATATATTTGTTTAAGTGACAGTATATCCATACCACATCTTCAGTTCATGTTTAAAGTTTACCTGATCAGAACTATCAGTGATTTCTAACTGATTTAAGTATAAATTTTGATGTTTACACAATTATATTCTAACTGCATTCCAACAGCAATATTTGCATAGCTTCTATCTGATTGTAGTACTTTAATGCAAATATCAAATAAGAACACTGCACTGCCTTTTGCTGCTTAGATGACTTCCCTGCAACTAGCCATAGGCTTCAAGGACTAGGTACCACGATCACACAACAAATACAAGATACCCTCCTAGAGAAGACAGTGTAAGAGCTGCTTGTATCAGCGTATCCTTCCTAGAGCTGTGTATGACAGTTTCATTTGATATGCAAAATGTTGCTGTCTTTACATCAGCTGTTTTCTATAAATTGTCATAGGTCTTAGGGACTAAGTGAGGACTAGGTTTTATAAGCTGAATGAGGAAATCCAATGTCATCATTTAATAATTAAAACTATAGTAGCTGTTAAAAAAAAATGAATAGATGTTAGGCACCTGATTTTTTGCTCTACAAGCTCCCTAACAATGCTTTAGCAGTAAAACCAAATTCAGTTAAAATGGGAGTCTTAACTTTTTGTGTGTCTGTGTGTGTGTTAGTGGGGTCTGTGGGAGTACCAGTATGAATGAAAATTGTCGTGATATTGGAGCCTTTAAGGGGTATCCTACAGTAACTAGCAAGTGTGGAGGCAGTGTGATATTGCAGAAATATCCTGTAACAGTGACTAGGGCTATAGCATCAGTGCAAGAATCATTAAATACACTGGATCAGAAGAAAGATAGTGAAATCTGAAGCAAAAAAAGGGGAGTTAAGAGAACTCTGTGAGATAGAGGATAGCAAATGTGGCAAATGTTTCATCACAGGAATTTCAGGGCCTGATTTTGTCACATCTGGCTCATCTCAGTATTTTTTAATTGATATGATAGCCACATCAAAGTTTATTTCATTATTCCTTTCTCAGGTGGTGGTGACAATATGCAGCTGCTGCTTTGAATACACAGCCTTTTTAGATGAGAATAGTAAATCAAATACAAAAAATGAAAATTTCTTATCTCAGCATGAAAATCATATGTGCATCCAGTAATGTGTCAGGCAACAAGTTATTTGAAGGCAGCAATATAGAAGGCTGAATACTCCAGGGATTTGTTATTTATCTGGATTCACTTGTACCAGTAAATTGAACATACCAAGACTGTCCTTTAGCACTGCATCCAATTGGCGCGAAATAGCTTTTATCCATATGTTTAAACTCTTTTATTCTCTGAAAGAGAATGGACACATCCAGTTTTTATATTGGGAAAGGTCTGTCCTGTGCTAAGTCCTGAAGCTTGCCCAGAAACTGTTTGGCACAGTGCTAGGAAGCCCGGGTCAAAACTGTGCCAGAAAACATGCTGAAAGTTTCATGATATAAATAAATTCCATAGCCTTGAAATGCTTCCTGGCACAACTTAATTCACTGATATAGGCATGGCCTGAAAGGGCAGAAGCTCCAGCCAGCCTTGGGTTAGGCTGATCTGTCTGGGGTGATATGCAAAGCAATGTGTTCATAAATGTTGTTCTGTAAGAAGGCTCTAATGGAACTACTCCTAGGAAAAGATAGTTAATAAGGAATGTAGTTTTGACAGCCACAACACAAACTCTTTCTGGAACAAGGTGAAATGCTGGGCAGCTTTTGTTTTGATTTAAGCTGCCTTCCATCAGGTGAGTGTTATCCCAGTTTTGGTTGGATATTGTTAACTTGAAATATTCCCTTTTTTTTCTCCTTGCATATTTCTATATAATACTTATTTTTGAAGAGCCACTAATAGTATTTACCTGAAAGTTTTGGGATAGGATCCTATTTTCATACTGCTGTATTATTTCTTGCACTGCTTCTTACATCTTCATTGAGAGCTCTTCCACTTACGTGCAAGTCATATTTGATATACTTGATTTTTCAGAAATACTGGCCTTCATTATTCATTATTTTTCCGAAATTTTTTCCCCTATTTTTTGTAGCATCTGGAGTTTTCAACAACACATATTAAAAATTTGTACAGCCAAGGGAAAGCTCATTATAGTACAGGCAATACTACTGTGTTCAGACCTCAGTCAGAGAACTGCCAGTTTTTAACCTTTTTATGATTTAGGGATCTTAGTTCCTTCCAGAAGTTTTATATTTTGCTTTTCAGGGATTTTTAGTGTTCTGTTTCTCCTGCACTATTTATTCTGTTTCTTGTCCCTATTCTTCTGTTTATATTAAAGTTGTGCCCATGGATCCAGTTCAGTTCAGGTTTTCATTTCTTTATGTAAGTAGCCAAGAAAAAAATGGTTGAATAATTCACTTTTAGACAGTCAAGTGGGAACAAACAGGTGACAAGGGGAGATTCCTAATGTAGATTCTTGTCAGGGAAAAGAAAACTACTCACCTAAAAAGCAGACAAGACTGCTTGCCTTTTCTCCAAACTTTAGTAGATGCTACTAGTTAATGTAATCTATATAATGTATATATCATGTAAATAGTTTATATAGCTTAAAGTTAAAGGCATCACAGCAGAAGGAAATCCAAGCAGAGACTGAAAAGATATGTGTGCTGCGATTTGAAGTTTGACTGCAATTGCTCATACAATGAGGCATGATGTGAGAGAAAGCACTGAAGAGTCTGAGGATGGGACCAAGAGTTTATGAGACAGGGCACCATAAATGGTGTAAAAACTCAGAAGCAGTTACAGATGCTACATGTGATGGCTTGTATTATTTCCTTGCAAATCACACTTCAAAAGTGGTAACAGATGTGCTACTGCAGCCCTTTATTAGGAAACACAGAACAGAACTATGTAAAACTTTTTGCAATAAATGCTGCCTTGGGACCTATTCTAGGTGTAAAATGTAAGTGCATCCATTATTAACAATACACATCTTGTAAAACTGCTTGATGTATTTCTTATATAGAACCAGGGCCCAGTCTTCAGTGCCAAAGAAGATCTTGGCAATGTAAAAGGCATACTCAGTTCAGACAGTCTTCAGTGCAAAGAACACATGCTGTGTGCTTTGAGAGACTGTCCACTTTGGACAGTGATGGCTGATACTTTAAAAAAGTATGTGCTTTTATTTAAAAAGTAGGACTTTTTAAAATGTCTATTCAAATATTGATGTGACATTACAATTTTAGTTCTATTAAAAGCACATCTTGAGTGTTTCAAACATTGTTTCTAAACCCAACTCAAGAAAAGGATGATGCCTATCTCTTCAGTGCCCTGCCTAGAGAGCTCTGTAGCCTGGTCCCATGTGCTTGCGCTTACACTCATATGCATCAAAGTGGTTGCAAATTCATGGCCTCAGGTAGTTTGGAGAGGAAACTTCAGGCAAATGCCAGTCCTGCAACTGTAATTAGCATTAAATTCCACTATTTTTCCCAATACTCCAATGGTTTTGTGAAAGCTTTCTGTAATATTGAGTCAAAGATATTACTTTTTTTACGAAGATCTGTGCTTTACAAAACCCTCCATTGCCTAATTCCACAGTTTTGCTATGTAGCTTTGCTTGCAGCATAGAAATCAGATCCCTATGACCAGCTTAGCACTATATATATCATAGATCACTTTAAATATTCTCTGACAAGGATTCATTCCTGTTATCAGTAAAATGATACATCTGTATTCAAAGGCAAAGATTAATTGGAAATAGAAAGTGGCATTTAGCATAATTAAAATTCTAAATAAGACTTATCTCACTGTTTTAAGTGGAAATTTCCATGGAGGTTTTTTAAGAGAACCTAAGCTAGTTTAAGACACTTTCTAGAATACTTTCGTATAGTGCATCTTAGGCAGATTTCTTCCTCAGAGTCCTGGGAAATGCATCCTGCCATTGTTTAGGTCAAGAAATAATCATCCTGCCAGACCTAAAGTAATTGCAGCTCCCCCTAACCTGTGACTGGGCTGTCTGGTATAACATTTTCTCAGCTGCCTTGGCCTTTCACACATATGTGAGTCACCAGCTTTTCCCATTAAAGAAATGTATACCAGTGGAAGAACCATGCTGGAATAGCACTTACATGTGTGCAGGCATCATATAGATACTACATAGGCTCTTTGGTGATGAGAAAGTGTCTCCGTTTAGGGCTCAGGGCAACCCCCACAGAGCAGAATTAGTTTCACCACTCTTCCCCCTCCCCTCTTCCCTCCCAGGGGAGGAAGAAAGGCCTCACACAAAGTTGGAAAATTAAGATCACAACTTTTAACAGGGAGTAACAAAAGGGATATCAGAGGAAGGGAAATATACGGAAGTAACAAGGGAAGGTATATATACAAATATATACAACACCGATCCTCAGATGCCACTGGATTTCTCCCGAGCCACGTGGAGTTGTAGCAGCCACAGAGCCGTCCGGAGACAGCAGCAAATTCCAGCGAGGAGGGGGGAGAGTGGAACTTCCTGTGTCCTTTATATAGAGTGTGGCAGGAAGGGGAGTGGAATAGCCGCTCCACCTGTCCCTCCCCTTCCCCAAACCTTAAACCACAACAGAAAGGGAAGATGGAAAAGTCTTTCAAACATGTGTACCTGAATAGCAAGATCTTTGATTTTACTTGAAGTGAGGAGTCAGGATGGGAAGGGGAAAAAGGAATGGAATAATTTTGCCATCATAAGGTTCTGAAACAAGAACAGTAGCTTGGGCTAATGTTGAAAAACAAATAAGCTGGTTTAATTTTCAGGCTCAATTAAATCCAGAGAAATCTGACAGCATACTTTGAAGTGTTAGATGCAACTTATACTTGCTAAGTTATCATTTTAAGAAGCAAGAATATGTCTATTTTCAAAATGAAGCGAAATCAACTGTGCTGCCAAGTCCTGTGAACTATTTTAGCAGCACGTTTTAGACATCTATACAGCTGCAGTGAATCTACAAAGGAAAAAAAAAAAAAAGCCCATACAGGCTTTTCACTGCATTTTAATAAGATTCGTGTTGTAGATTAGATCAAAATGCTGCACTCTTGCTGTGCAGTTGTTGCTTTGAAATCAGAGTATCAATGGCTTGGACAGGAGCCATAATGTAAATATCATGAAAAGGGAATGTAGAGACAGTATTTAAAGCTCACTTTTGCCTTCTCCTGCTGCTCAGTGCAAGCTGTTTCCCTGTGCTGTTTTAGAACAGCTTGAAGTCATTCTGAAATTATGCAGGGTTGAGAAGGGCACAAGTGAGTGAGGGAGGATGGGGGTCACACAAAAGCAGCTCATTTTTATTTAACACTGCCCAATTTGCATTATGTTCTGGAAGCTTAAGTGCATTTTGTTAGAAGCTAGAGCCATAAGGGGCTCTGTGTCACGTCGTGATTAGATTTGTAGTAGCTAACACATTATGGACAATACACCCCATTTTTATATGTGAAATGATGACACCAAGCAAAATGGCATCCCTGAAGGATTTAACGCTCTATTTACATTGTTATTTCTTGGTCAGCTAAGAAAAATCACTTAGTATATTGGTTGTGTAGCAAAGAAGCTGCTTTTTTCCCCTTTTCAGTATAGTTGAAGGCTAATCTCCTTCAGTCTTTTCTGACTAAATATATTGTTCTTCTGTAATCATCTAGGTATTTTCTGGTTTAAACTGGATTGGTTTATTACTCACTGGTCATAAATTCTTTTCACAGTTTTTATCTGTTATGATTTTATTCATTTGTTAATTGCAGTTTGTGAAATAGAATTCTGCCTCAATTAATTCAGTCAACAACTCAGATGGAAGCTGTGGATGGTGTAAAATTTTTGTTAACTCTAAAATTAGGAGGGTACTTAGGTATAGAGAGTTCTTACTTTCCTGCCCATCAGGTTATTATTTAGGTGCATTTATAAAAAGAAGGAAGCCAGTTGTTCTGTTCTGACAGTGTGATACTTGGTGGACATTTTTGCCCCATACGGATTAGATACTCTTGACTTTGGTTTATTTTATTTGGAAATGAAGACATTCCTGGAGAAAATAATATGAAGTAACCTCTCTAGGGGTTTCTGGTTTTCCTTTCTAGGTGGTTTGATCTGTCACACTGGCTAGCAAAGCCTATATTTGTTCGGCTTAATGAATCATTCTAGGATGAGCTGAGCTAAAAAAAGCCTGGAAGTGCAATATTTTATAATTCTATATTCACCTATAAATAGGATTCATATTTTCTGCAGTGTCCTGAAATCGTCTGGGACTGCTTATTTCTGACCTCTTCTCCAAAAGATATTCAAAGTCTTGTCATCATGTGAGACTTCCTAGCAGCAATAAGTACCATTTACTTGAACTGTAATTTCTTTGGAGAAATCTGTTTGTAATTAGGGTTCCTAGCTTTAGGTGATATGATCACACATGAGATGGCTTCACCTATGCTGTGAAATAGAAATTTGAGAGTGAAGTGTGAAAGCATCCCAGTTGACTGGATATAAGACTATTTAACCATAGGAACAAAAGGAATCAAGTGAATTTCCTAAAGAAGATGGAGTTTAGTAATGAAAAGAAGGTTGGGTAGGGTACTAATGACAAGCTGTCTTGAAAAGAGAGGACAGCAGACTTAGAATGCATTGTGGAAAGGTTTTAGGACTCAAATAGTTACTAAACTTAATACATAGTAGGTATATGCTATTAAAACTTGTTAATGATGGGAAGTTGGGAAATGTTACCAGTAGAGAAAAGAGGAAAAAAAAGTGACTTTCAAGTGTCAAGTAATAGAAATGGAATTTAATTTAAAAGTATTAAATTGGGCACTTTGGGAACAACAACAATAAATTATTCTATAAACTAGAGGTTTTTCAGCTAACAGCCATTGAAGAAAGGCACAATCTGGATATATGAGAAATAGAAAGGATTCTTATAGACCACCCCATGAAAAATAGTTAGTAAAGCTCTTGTATGTGCCTGTTGAAGTATTTCCAAAGGAAATGGGACAATTCCATTATCTACTGCACTGGAGATACTTCATATGGAGAAAGGAACTCAAACTGAAGACAGGTGCAGAAAAACCCTATTGTATTGTGTAGAGAAACTAAAAGAAATAGAGGGAAACAAAAAGCGTGGCTTTTTTATTCTAGAAAATAGAGGCAAGACTAGTGCTTAGGTTTTTGATGGGGTAACTTTTTTCAATAAGTACACTTATTTTTGTCAAAACCGCACAATTTTCCACTGAGAAACAGTTTGGATGGAAAAATACATAGGCAGGCTTGTTATTTACATGACATCAATGTGCTGTTAGAAGCAGTTTGTAACAAATAAACAGGATATACACTGATGGTTTGTATAACTGACAGAGGCATTCATGAATTGCCTTAGAAAGCATGTGTGGATGTAGGCTGACAAATGGCATGTCACTGTTCTGAATGCTCCCCATTGCTCCCTCCCTAAACATACAATGGAATTTAATGCTTGTATGATATTTTAATATGGTATTGGTCTTACTTATAGGACTTTAAGAACTCCAGTATTTGTCTTGCTTCATGTACATGAGCAAGACAATGCCCACCATCCTACTTCCTGTTCTTATTTAGGTTAAATTACTTTTAGAAAGTCCATCCATTCAGGTGCTAGGAATGCTTTTTTTTCACTGCATTCTGCTTCAGGCAGTTTAATGAAGTGCGTGGTTCAGAATAGTGTCAGTAGCTGGGTGCATCCAGATAGAGCTGGTGGCAGATAAGAGTCGTAAGAGGCAATCAACAGGAGATCAATTTGGTCATTGGATATGATGAGTCTAGTAGATGAAGAAACTCACAAGACAGCAGCTGAGTGTGAGCATATCTGTTTGCCCTGTTGCAGGGAGCACAGAATCTATCAAGGCAGAAAGGCATTAAAAAGATCATATAATGGCTAGGGGGGTTATGGTTGCTTTGGCTGGGAAATGGAAAGGCTGAGAAAACCAGTATTGCACTAATTAGAGGGGAAGAGAGAAAAAAATGATGTAATTGAAGCATATATGAGAAGTCCTGTGAAAATGAATGACAGACCTGAAGCAAGATAGTAATTAGCAACCTGAAGGATAAAAAGACCTTACAGAAAAGTCAGATAGTCCAGAAGAAATGCCTCTATGCTGAAGATAATTAATGTCATTAAGATTGTACAGAAACAGAAATCTTAAAAGCTAAATAGAAGAGACAATGATAGAATATGACATTTGTATATAACGTCTTTAATTGGACATCAGCTCTGGAGTTTAAACCCATACATCTTTAGAGCTAAAATCATGAGCACTTCTTGCTTTTTTTTGAAAAGCTGCCTACAGAAATGTCTTGTTGCAAACTAGCCTTTTTAAGGGCTTGTCTATGTAAGACGCATGAGCCCGTGATTTTAAAGGTATGGGCAGAAGAAAACCTGGAATTTCTTCATATAGTCTGTCAGTGTGGAGAGG
>VYZX01005581.1:0-13373 GCA_013401335.1 Brachypteracias leptosomus
ATAGTTACAATAACTTTTTCCTGTGTTTGAACCGGGGCACCAATATATTCCCCACAATGAGTTAGATTTGGACCCTCCCACTTGATGGAATAAATCACCAATTGTCATCGTAAAAGTTGGAGCACCTGCTGTCACGTTTTCTTTCATCATTTTATCACTGCTTGTGGGGTCCCGCAGGACCCATCTNTCCCGGTGAGTTGCTCCCGGGTTTCGGCACCACTTGTTGCCTTTGGAGGCATGACAATCTGGTTCAGGAACGGCACGGCGACCATTCCCAGGTCACTCGGGCCATCAGCTCACAGACACCAATGTGGTGGATGGCAAAATGGCGTTTATTAGTGGGTGACATGACACTATATAACTTAGGTTTATGACATCACTTCCGTCTGCTTACATCATAAACCAAACGCTATTGGCTATCAGGAGAGGGGTTCTATGTTTCCGTACAGCGCAATATCTTCCGGCCGCCAGACCCTAACTACCTACAAGTGACCTCCTTGCTCTGTGCAAGTATTTTTGAGTTATTTTGGTTTTCTTGAAACCAAAGTTGCATTTGGCATTTTCAATTGACTGTATTTTGACATTGCCCTTATATGTTTAGATAACTTATGCAAATCGATGTAGATTTTTCTCAGTACAGTTTACCTGTCTCATGGTCAGGCAAGCATATAAAAACATGTGTTGCTAGTTTGGATCTGGGTGTAAGTTGGTCTACATACAGAATGAAATTTTTCTGTGGAAGATGACTTTTTAAAATGAAAGAAAATTTGTGGGATTTTAAACTCATTCTCAAAAGTACAGCGTACATTCTGCCCTTTTTGCCAGGATGCAAATAAGTTAGACAATCTCTAACTTTTGTGTACATTTTTCTCTGCCTGACTACACAATATGAACAGTATTTTTTAAGCAATTAGTAAAGAGAAATTGAAATGACAATACAGAAGCAGAGGTTTGCATTGTTTATATTTTTAAAAGTTTGAATCGAGGATATCTCTTTTTTTGCTGTTATAGAAGTGATTATTTCAGGTTTGTTCTCTTATTTTATAAAAGTTTAAAGGATGTAGAGCAGATTTTTCTCATCAGTACTAGCTAGGTTCTATACTAAATATTAACTAACTGGTATTCATTTAGCATAGTTAAACTGTAAAAGTGCTGCTCCTGGTTGCTGATTGTTGGCTAGATAGTTTTGTAGAAAGTACTAAGAAGTAGTTGAAGGTGGATGCTAAAAGCACATGAATAATGATGGGGGGAAGGGGGAAGGATGTAGTACAAAGAAGCAGGAAGGTCAGTGGATACCATGAAGGAAAGGGATGGTGTGAAAGCACTCTTATGCTAATCTCTTGAAGATTGGGTCCCAAAAGACAGATAAGACATGCTAGTAATCGTATAAATTGAAAGGTATTACTGATTGCATTGATTGTTATGTTAAACTGCAATTTTAGCATTTAATGTAGAGACAAATTGAGGCTGCAGCTTTACAAATCCCCAAGACCACTGCTTTATTAATCTTACAACTGTTTCCTTTGTCCTAAGGAACATTTAAGTGAACTTGTTAATTCTAAACTACTGTTAAATATTAAATTAGAGGTTATCTGTTGTTAGGAAGAAGGTTGCAATGGTAAGTGAAAGAGGGACAGTTGTTAGATTGTATAATCCCCATTACATTTGTTTAAAACAAACAAACAAAACCTATGAAACCAGCTAAACAACCTTTCAGAACTAAAATACCTACCGAATGGTCTAGATGCCTCTACCTAGATGACTTTGTTAAGCCTCATATCCTTAAAGCAATGTTTTTTGCAAAATACAAGGAAATCAGACTGCTTTGACCTGTAGACTGAGGTTAATTTTGTCCTCAGTGGGAGGCCTGGCACTTGGTAAAGACTCAAGTTTCCAGGCCTTGAGCCAAGGAAAGTGGAATTCATGAGCTCAGTCTGGGGAGTACGTGTTTGTGAGGGACAAAATGTGTAGGTCAGGTTATTTCTCCATCACCCTGTCTGGTTGGCTCGGATGTAATTGTACCTTAAGGGCTTCTGCTCCTTTAATCCAGACAGTGGCAAGTGATAAAGGAGGAGCACAAAAGACAAAACCATGATAAATTTGGCAGTCTCTAGAAAATTACTGTGGACAGTAACATAATAATTACAGCAGTGAGAAGAGTTGGATTGCCTAAGTGTCCAGTTATTGCATTCCTTAGTCTTCCATTTGTCTGGGATGGTTGAGGCTTTCCTTGTCATTGAGAAGTGAAAGCAAGTAATTGATATTGCAGTGTTCTATAAAAGGTTAGTGATGAAGGGGTGAGGTTGATAGAACCTAAGTAATGCTTATTCAGCTAGAACTGTAAAGAAAAATGCAAATCAAGATCACAGAATCACAGATTGTTAGGGATTGGAAGGGACCTCGAAAGTTCATCTTGTCCGATCCCCCTGCTAGAGCAAGATCACCTAGATCCGGTAGCACAGGAACGTGTCCAGGTGGGTTTTAAGTGTCCAGAGAAGGAAACTCCACAACCTCCCTGGGCAGCCTGTACCAGTACTCTGTCACCCTCACCGTGAAGTTTTTTCTCATATTTATGTGGGACCTCCTGTGTTCCAGCTTATATCCGTTGCCCCTTGTCCTATCATTGTATGTCACTGAGAAGAGCCTGGCTCCGTCCTCCTGACATTCACCCTTTACATATTTATAAACATTAATGAGGTCTCCCCTTAGTCTCCTCTTCTCCAAGCTAGAGACCCAGCTCCCTCAGCCTTTCCTCATATCGGAGATGTTCCACTCCCTTAATCATCTTTGTGGCTCTGCGCTGGACTCTCTCAAGCAGTTCTGTGTCCTTCTTGAACCGAAGGACCCAGAACTGGACACAGTATTCCAGATGTGGTCTCACCAGGGCAGAGTAGAGGGGCAGGAGAACCTCTCTCGACCTGCTAACCACACCCCTTCTAATACACCCCAGGATGCCATTGGCCTTCTTGGCCACAAGGGCACGTTGCTGGTTCATGGTCATCCTGCTGTCCACCAGGACCCCCAGGTCCTTTTACCCTACACTGCTCTCCAACAGCTCTGTCCCCAACTTATGCTGGCACATGGGGTTGTTCTTGGCCAGATGCAAGACTCTACGCTTGCCCTTGTTATACCTCATTAAATTTCTCCCTGCCCAACTCTCCAGCCTGTCTGGGTCTCCCTGAATGGCAGCACAGCCTTCTGGTGTGTCAGCCACTCCTCCCAGCTTTGTGTCGTCAGCAAACTTGCTGACAGTGCACTCTAATCCCTCATCCAAGTCATTGAGGAATATATTGGATAGTACTGGTCCCAGTACCGACCCTTGGGGGACTCTACTAGATACAGGTCTCCAACTAGACTCTGCCCCATTGACAACTACTCTCTGGCTCCTATCCTGCAGCCAGTTCACAATCCACCTCACTACCTGATCGTCCAGACCACGCTTCCTCAGTGTAGCTGTGAGGATGCTGTGGGAGACAGCAAAGATATTTGCTACTAAATGTAGAAAAATCACTTCAATAAGATGGCAGCTTTTATGTGGAATAATCCCAAGTGACAAAGAGGTAAGTAGAAAAATGAAAAGTTCATGTTTAGTTTTTAGCCTTTGTAGTCCTTCTTAATGATGTTAAAATTCGACTTTTAACTAATGAAATAAGCCCTAAGCTAAAACCATGGAACATTGGTAATGCGCTTCATCTAATTTCTTACCACTGAAAGTCTACATAAGAGACATCAAGATTCATAAAGTAGGTGACAAATATAAAATATGGGTTTGCCCCCATCTTTCTTTCATGTAATGTGAAATTCTTTCACTTACACATTTATTTCACTAACAAACAGCAATTTGACTTCAAAATTAAGGCTGTTTCTCTAAGACTCCTGAGAATGGACTTCCTGCAGTACATACCTGCCATCTTCCCAAGAATACCAGTCATGGTAATATGCAGTACTCTCTACAGGTGATGGAGAACACAATTCTGACAATTTATTTTCCTTTTTTTTTTTTCCCCCTGAAAAAAAAAAAAAGAGTAGTGACCTAGATCTGTTCTGCTGACTGCTTGCCATTTGCCTGTCTTCTAGTAGATGGTTTGTTTCTTGTTGTTTGGGTTTTTTTGTAACAACCAGTGACAATAAGTGGATGTTGCATGTAGTGATGCACGAAACAATAGTATTTGTGAAATGTCAAGAAGCCTTGTTGCATGGCTGAACATGATTGATGAGATGAAAATCAAAGTTGTACCCACTCTAAATGTTTGATTATAAAATCCAGATGACTGGTTAAGATGCTAATACCCCCATCTGACAGAATATTTAAGATCCTCTCTTCTCCCATCTGTTTTGAAACTTGTGGATTTGGAAGAAAGAAATCCCAACCCCACATCTGCAAGGATTTTCTAACTGTAGATAGAAGAGGAGAGGGGTTCAAAAGCAAATGCTCAAAACAGTATGCTTTTACACTTCGCACCCTACCAGGGGCCAAGTCCTCATAATAGCTTAGCAAGAGAATTGCAAGCTATTTTATTCAGAAAGGGAGGTAGCCTTGAGGAGAGACAAATTTCAGACTGTTTACAATTCTACTATGTTATACGTTGTTAGGTTTTGTGAGGGGTTGGTGTTTTGTTGTTTGTTTTTTGTTATTAATTTGAAGTTTAGTAAACCTGTTGGTAGACATCTAATTGCATAGTGTTTCCCATACTAGTACTGTCAACAATCCTGTCCTTTTATTTTGCTCTCTTAGAAATACATCTGATAAAATCTTTCAGACCTACACAATTCTGGTTAACATGTCTCTTTCAGAGCTTGTCATTCTCTTTTGTGTTAGTGGTCAGATGCAGGCTTGTGGTGATGCAGAAACATAGCCTTTAATTTGTCTGATGGATTGTGTACTGTGGTTTTGATTCAGTCAGTAGCAGCAGCCTTTGTCTTTCCCTGTAGATGCCTTTGGCAGACAAGAGTACAGAAATTAAATCGCTTAATTCCAAGTGATGGTTTCCCCAGGTAATTCCTGAGGAATAATGTAGAAGAGTGGGGAAGCTGCTGCTGCATTTGTTGAAAATCAAATCTGTCTTGTGGTCAGAGCTGTGTCGTTCTCTGTAATTGCCTGCCCAGAACCTATTTAACATACAGGACCTGAACATTTAAAACCGTAAGCGTACACACAGCATGGCAGTGTCCACCCACCTCTGAAAGCATCTGTTGGGTGATGACAGTAAGAGGAAGACAAGAGCACTGACTACTTCTATTATGATAATACCTACATAAAGATCCCCATCGTACAGACAAATATATATAGTTGCATACAGCCTGTCAGAGACAGGAGAGACAGCTACTTCCCTTTGTAGTAAGAGGTTGCGTAGTGGTGGCTCTGGGAACACCAGGATGGCTGTGGACCCTGGGTGGTCTGGCCATCATGTACCCTGCATACCTGCAAGCACTGCTGTTCAGACCTAGATCAATTATTTTTTGTCTTAATTCCCTGAAGTAGTTCGCTACACGGACACTTGAAGCAGCACAAGGAGGAGGGGAGGTCAGGGCAGAGGGATGCATCTTTGCATGGGGAAGTGGGAAGGGAGGAGTAGGACATAGTAATTCATATTCTGATGGCTTTCTGGCTTCTGCCTTCAGAATCTGACCTTGGAAGTGCAGTGTTGTTCAGTTGCTGGTGGTCATATGGGCAAGTAGTCACTGCTGAGAGTGACCTGCTACTGTTTGAGAGGGGTATGAGCTATGTGGTTAGCTCCACCTTTCTAGGACAGCCAAATACGGCCCAAATTTGATTTAGAAGGCTGTCCTGGGGAAGGATCAGGATCATCCTGCCCCAGATTTTCTTGGTGAACTGTGGAGGGGGTACTCCAGCAGCGATTGCAGGGATATACCCAAACTCCCATGGAATGATTTAGTATTATGTCACAAAAGAGGGCTTCATTATTCTTCAGTCTTTTCTTCCAAACACATCTCTGTGCATACCTTGATTTGAACAAGCCACTCTTTAACACTACTCACAGACTTTTAAATCCTGATGGGAACTGAAGCCTTTGTGGGTCAACTAAAACCTTGTCAAGATAGATGCCGTGCTGAGATTTAGCAACTCATTTCAGCAGTGGGGTGGGTTAATTCCAGGTCTCCACTGTAGGCGAAATGCAAGCCCAGGCCTGCCCACCAGAGAAGAGTACCTGCCCAGAGCTGGGACCTGGGCCAAATGAAAGGTTCTTGTTAGCACTAGAGCAAAGATATCTGCATTTCTGAAGGATGAAAGTTTCTTAGTGTAAGAGTAATTCATAACAGATGCATGATGCAAAATTGGCCGAATTTAATTAAGCTGAAAATTAATTCACTGGGTTGTTTTTTCCACAGAACTTTTTTTAATAGGGTTGTTCAACTGTGCAATGTATTCAATTAATAGAAACTGTTTCTTAGAAACAGGATTTTATAGTGTGAGTTTGAAGTTAAGGATCTACCTGCAATGTAATTGTTCAGGCCTCCTGGGCCTTTATTGGTCAATAAGGGCTTAATCCTCACATGTTCATCTTTACTGTTGTTGAGGTTGCAAGTAGTGTCAGAGAGAGTGTATCACTGGGTTCCTGCTTTAAGTAGGCAGGTGGGCTGCTGGAACCCATAATCACCTTTGGTTGCTTGTTCAGAGCTCATGCAACACCTGTGTAATAATGCTCAGAGGCAGGTCCCAGTATAATCTCCTGCTGATACATCTGCTTAACTCCCCCTGACATCACTGTACGTGAAAGGGAGGAGTAATCTCTTTGTTTCTGGCATCCCAAGTCAAACCCTTTGGTTTCCTGAATGCATCTGAAACTATGCTCTTGCTGAAGAGTAGAAGGATGTCCTAGCTTTAATTCTTCATTACATATGAGGAGATGCCAAGAGGAGTGGGTTTCTTCAGCCTTAAGAAGAGGAGGCTACAGGAAGGCCTTAGAGCAGACAGAGGCAGACTACTCGCAGATGTGTGCTGTTGAGACAAAAGGCAACAGGAACATCAGATATTGAGAAATGTGTTTTCACCATTAGGATGGTCAAACCCTGGAGCATGTGCACAAGGCTTCTGTCCCAAAGGCTCATCCCCAGAGGTGCTCAGAAGTAGTAGGGTGAGGCCCAAGCACCCTGATCTAGTTGGCCCAGCTTGAAGCAGGACTTTAATTAGTCAATCACTTGTGGTCTGTTCCAGCCTGTAGTACAGCTCTGTGCCCAAAGGTGAGGCTATCTCTCACAAGGTAACTTTATGCCATCCAGCTTCTGGATGTAATTTGCTTTTCGTCGGGATTTGCAGCATCTTATAACTCCTCCTCGCACGTCAGTGCGAAGCAGGAGATAGCAAACTACCGAGGCAATGCAGGCCATGCTTGTCCTTGCTCCCTGAAAGAAACAAGTCACAGGCATTTGAGCACCTAAATATCTGAGTGTGACAGAGGAGAAGGGAGCATTAGCTGGCTGAACTACATAGGCTGTGGGGGGGTGGGCCTGGATACTTTTCACTAGAGTGGGGCAGAAAAGTTGGCTGCTGCAAGGTACTGGGGAAAAATGGCAGCAAAGAGCTGGGAGTGGTCCCAGGCCCTTCCTGCTGGTCTTGGTCTTCCAACTGCCAGTGATTTAGGTCAGTCTTGATGTGTGCTTTTTTTCTTCAGAAATAGAGGTGCTTCCCAGATATGGAAGGTAATCAAGAAGTAGTACCATGAAGGGCAAGGGGAAGGAAAAGCATTCCTTCCAAGATCATAGAGACAATTTATTATAATTGTCATTGACTCTTAATTGTTCCTTATGGAATATTGGCTTTCAAATTTCCTGCAGAATCAACTGTATGCAAATCACTTTGTTCAACCAAACTTTTGACCTTTTGGAAATCACATTGTGAAGTCCCAGGACGCTAAGTATTTCAAACTTCAGGTTTTAATCATGAAGCTATCCCCTCTGGCTAAAAAATAATTTTCTTTCATGTAAGTTGTATATGGCAACTTTTCAGTTAGCCCACAGTGTCTTTTTTACAGTAAGGCTTTTATTTTTTCCATTTATGAAGATCTGACATGAGTGTAGAAACCAGCTGGCTTAGTTAAGTTGGATTCCACCAGAAGGTTTTTCAAAGTGACATTAAGGCCGTTGTTTCCAGACAAAAGACCTTAATGTAATTTTAAAGAAGTTGTCAGTTAAGTATGCAGTAAAGAAAAAGCTTAGTGGAAAAAATTAAAATAAACAATAGCATAATTTTAAAATAGTCAGGGAAGGGTAGACAGGAACCACAAGAGACATACTGATTTCAATCAGTGTTTTTCAGCCTATAGCCTGCAGATCACTCTGCTCTGGGAGCTATTTTTGAGGGATCTGTGAGAGAACATTAGGGGAAACATGCACATGTATGCTTGAAAATGCAGAAGACTGCTGGGATGGAGAGAAAATATCTGAAAGAGTGAGGTGTGAGGTAAAAAAGGCCATTGCATGTCTTGGAAGGGCCAAGTGTTGTTGCATCCTGCAGAAACAGGCCAGCCAGCAGTATGCTGAAGCTTTGGCACTGCTGAGCCTAAGTAGTGAGCCTGGAGCTAAGCAGCGATGCTACTTGTAAGGGCATTGTAGCATGGATGCCATGCTGAGCAAATGAAGCTGTGCTGCCTGGGGATCTGAGATGCTCTACCCATGTAGTGCTGCTGTATGATCTTCCTCCATCTTTTTGAAAATCATCTCAATTTGTCTCCTTTCTGCATTTATTGTATGGTACAAATATGAAGATTGGAGGGGTCACCATCATGTGAAAAAGATGTAAACAGTATAGTCTTTATGGATGCACTGAAATGAGGCATTCGAGGTAGTAGCCTTCCTCCTGTTTCAGGGCTTCAAAAATAGAAAGATTTTTTTTATAACTAA
Source organism: Brachypteracias leptosomus (assembly GCA_013401335.1). Lineage (NCBI taxonomy): Eukaryota > Metazoa > Chordata > Aves > Coraciiformes > Brachypteraciidae > Brachypteracias > Brachypteracias leptosomus. The sequence goes on from VYZX01005581.1 coordinate 8,863, forward strand.
TGCCACTTTTTGAGCAAGTTACACAAGATGTCTGTCATATGAGATGTCAGAAGATGTTCCCCTCTCCTCCTTAAGTTAGCCCCCCTTGAACTTTTTATTTCTCTTTCAGAATAGAATAAATCTCTATAAGCACCTACTTTTTGACAAATTTAACGTAACCCATGTTGACATCCTCTCTTGTTGCTGTCAAACAGTCTTTTGTGAAACTGAATTAAGGCTTTATAGGGAATTGAATAGCTTTCTGTGAATAAGAGAAAGAAGGAATCTCCCAGTATTTGAAATGTGTGACAGAATACACACTGGGTTCTGTGTATAATCAGGCTTTCATCTATATCCTCATATGAGTTAAAAAATTTTTGCAAAGTGTTTTCAAGGTGAGTTTTGAACCGATATATTCTTTTGCTGATCAGAAGTGAATTGTTACTTTAAATGTCTATGAAACAAGTCTCTAGTGACACTTGCAAAAGATTTTCTGTGACACAGCCTGCTTCTAAATGTGTTTCATAAGACTTACAGCTGAATTGCTGCTGCCACATAGGAACGTGGGTTTTAATTTTTTAAGTGTCTTGTTGTTCCATCTGAGTGTTCAGATTGAGCGCACTTCTCTGTGCTCTACAAATAAATGCACTAGGACTAAAAGGTCTGTTGGCAAAATTTTTATAATACACTGAGGAGCAAATTCTTTATCAAGGATCAGATATCTTGAAGTTTCCATGTCTGTGGAGGAGGAGTTGGCTGCCTTGTGAAATAGCATCCACTGCAGGAGCTCTTGGTAGAGGCAAGTCTGCAGAAAAGCAGAGCTGTGTGTTAGGAAACACAGGCAGAGGCCAACTGTAGATGAGGCTCTGCAGCTGAAGTGGTGCTGCAGTCAGTGCACTTCAGAATGGGGTATGTGCACAGAGCTCCATAGGGCAGGTTGCTTTTAGCCTTGCTCAGACTTCACATTGGTCAATCGGAGCATACCATTCTCTCAGAAGACAGAGAGTAAAAAGAATTGTGAGAAATTATAAAGGGTACCACATAGGCAAAAAAGAAACTTCTGAGTATGCTTGTTTTTCCTGACCATGCGTAGTAAATGGTATGACTATTTGTGGCTCAAATCAATGTAGATATAGTACCCTATCATGTTGGGTTCTTCTTGTCATCCCTGTTTAGGCAGTATGTAAAATTAACCTGTCCATCCCATTTCTGGATGCTTTGGATTTAAGAATTGCTAAGTTCATGGGAGAAATCTGAAGGTGAAGTTGGGCATGGAAGACAGACATTTTGTCAGAGCCACATGTTTATAATTCTGAATTCTTCCCACTGTGTATCAGACAAAGATATCAACCATGAAATGAGATTTTCAGTGAAAGTTAACTGTCATCCACCCTTTTATTCAAAATAATGCCTTGGGTTTGGTGGAATTGAGTGTTTGATACCTTGCAATACCATTAATATCCTCACTTCAAACACGTATCGTTATTTTTTCTTTTCAAGAATCCATAAAATTTACTTGGAGAATCAGTGCCAGCCTGTGTTTGTTTTCATGAAAGAAATTTTATCTGGATTCAAGGCAGTTATAGACACACTTTTATTTTTGAGGTTGACCAAAGTATGGGAGAGCTTGATGGGTTTTGTAAAAGCTTAATAGTAATTATTTATAACATTTTTACTGCATTCTGACTTAACTGAAACAGGAGGGGTTACTCAATAAGGTTAATTCTGAATGAGAATCTGAGCATCTGCTTTGTCCTGTGATGAAATGAAAAAGCTAACAGTTGCATTCATACTGTCACTGCCTGATTTTTGCAAGGATTCTTTAACCAACAAATAAACAGGGGAAAGAGAGAAGCATTAGAAAGAAGGGTGAGTATTTGTGATGTCTGTTAGGTTTAAGAAAGAAGAAAAATGGCTTCTTCAGAAAATTGAAACTGACAGGCTCTGAATTTATCCTTAATATTGCCAGAAAGAGCAGTGAAGGATCAGGATTACAGTTTTTCCATGGTGAATCTTTCATTTCTGAGTTTTTGCATTCACTTTTCTTGCTACTAATTTTTTTAAGACTAATGAAGGGCTAGATCTACCAATTCCTTGTCACATTTCTATGCTGCTTATTTTGGCATTTGTTCCAGAATTAAAGTGGTCTTCATTCTTACCTGATGTTCGTTCACTCTCTTTTCCTTACTACCCTGGGCTTCAGTGAGCATCCAGTGTTTTATTCTTTCTCTCACATTTTGTTTCTCCTTGTCCTGTTCCTTAACAATATGTTGAGAGCTTGGATAAAAATTTAAATTTCTGTTCAATATTGTAATGAACATTAGTGTGGTAATTTTTTTTTTCAGTTTTAAAGTGTAGGCCTGCTTTAGTAGGATATAATATCTTCACAAAAGTATGCTTATTTCTGTCACTGCAAATTTTTACTTGCAGTGGCATTTGTAAATGGTAATGCCACTGTCTAGTAGAAAGCAAATGATGAAAGTTGTTTATAGCAACATCTACTTTTTGCTTATAGTTTAAGTTGACTTTTTCAGTAAAATATAGTGTATGTATCATTTGTCACACAAACCCATATTTGGGAAGAGCAGAAAAAAGAGGAATGTAGTGTTCTGTGCAATCTACAGTTTGTGCTAGCCTATGGAGGAAAACACTATTGTACATCACCTACAGTTTGTGTTAAATTTATTATCACAATAGCTATTTAGATAGTCTGCCTTTTGCTGATAATGATGATCCTTGTTACAGGCAGATACAACGGAAGCCAGAAGGACCTGCAGTCACTTATGCAACATACCGAGGTTCTGCAAGGATAAGGCAGCTAATGAAGAATAAATCAGAAATGGCTGAAAAGGGAGAAGAAAGTACTGAGAACAGAACTGTTTCAATGGTCAGAGAAAATGGAGAAATCCAAACAACTGTGCCTCTGAAATCAGGACACTTAATAAAAGAAAATGGAGAAGATGAGGGTAAAGATCGCGAAGATGATGCCATAGTAAATTCTTCTGCAGTTAAAATAGGAAGGAAAAAGCCTGATAAAGCTCAGCATTTCTTGGGTATCAGTAAACATGGAAAAACTGCAAAGGTCACAATTTCATCTACTGAATCATCTCATGAGATAGACTTAAAACATACGCCTGCTTTAGCTGCAACAGAGGTGAAAAGGACATATTCACTAGATTCATTACTGTCATTTAGTAGTAGAAACAGTGAGATCCTAACCAGTTCCACTTCCCAGATTACCAATTCCCTTAAAATGAGTTCTACAAACAATTTGATTGGAAAAGAAAATGGACTGCTGGGAGAAGCAGAAGCTCTGTTTCAGGCAGATAAAAATACTACTTCTAACTTTGATAAAGAAAACAACATAAGTAAAACAGCTAGTAAGGAGTCCATAAAACAAATGCAGGATGATTGTTTGCGTTCACCCAAATCAAAAAGTAAGACAGTTAATGAAGAATTACAGGTGAGTAAGGGAGAATTTTGCTATAATCATCAAACAGATAATCAGTCACAGCTAACATTGGATATTCAGATGCTTCATTCCAGTACCACTACACTTCAGCAGCAACCAGATCAGCATACAGGTAGTGCAAATAAAGATAGTGATCCAATAAAAAGTGATACACAGAAAATTGTGGCAGCTGTAGAAAGAGAGCAAAATCCACAGAACTTTCTTGTTACTGTTCTTTTACCTTTTAATGAAGAAATACTCACTTCACGTAGCATGGAGTCCAAAGGAGAAAAATGCATAGCCACAGATAATCTAACTACTTCAGTGTCATCTATTAAAAACAATGAAGGTGTAGTTATGAACAGGGGCACTAGTAATGAAGAACTGAGTGAGTTGGGGAAACCAATGCACATACAAAATGATTGCCAGTTAATCCATGTGGAGAATTCTAAGGATACTGCCACACAACAGACTGATTTACCTTATCTAGAAACTGACAGTATGGAAACAATGAAAGTTTTATCTGAGGTTGCAGTGGAAGACCTTGCCAATCCATCGTCATGCATACATGGGTGTGGAAGTGTGAAATCTATCTTCAATGAGCAGACGACACCCCTCTCAGTAGCTTATGAGTCTTCTTTTGAAGCTGGAGGCTGTTGCTCAGCTTCTCTTCATCCTAGTTATAAGTTCAAAAATAAAACTACAGGAAAAAGAGAAGTCAGTTTAAAAGATGCGAGAAAGACACTTTCTCATTCAGATCTTGAATATGAGAAAAGCAAATCCTTTGAGCCTGTAGAGTTGAGCCTCTCAGAAAACTCTCTTCCTGTCCACAACCATGGGCCTGTTTCCCTTGAAACTGTTCAAGACCTTCCTGCCAAGGCATTAGTTATACTCGCAGAAGATAACACAACAGAGCCTGCACCTTGCCCTTTAATGACTGTTGGCAGGACAGACGATCATACTCCTTCTGCTTCTAAAACTGACAACACTGGTATGACTGAGGTAGCTTTCACTTTTTCTGAAAGTAAAGACTGCATCTTTGAACCTTCCTCTCACATTTCTAAGTCACAAGAAAAAAATC
>VYZX01005582.1:0-54864 GCA_013401335.1 Brachypteracias leptosomus
CAAAGCCCTGCCTATAGCACCATACACTTCCCTCAAACAGACACTTTTAAGTTTTTGCCCATAAGTAGTATTTACTGTTAAACTGTACACACAGTGCAGCAGAGGAGGAACCTGAATTGGGGAAAGGATTCATAGATTGGGAAAGTTTAGGCTGGCAAATACTAATCTTTATCCATTAACTCACAACATATCCCAGGTGTCTGGATGAGTTACAACAGAGCACCAGAGCTGCACAGAAGTTGCTCAGTTGTGCATATCAACAGTGGCAGAAAAAATCTGCTTTGATAAGCCCCACAAGACCTTTGTAGGAACACTTGCTTTCCTCATGAGGGTGTTCTTTGACACACAGCCTAGTTATGCTGGCAGAAATATTTGATATCTCAAGACTGGCTGCACTGAGGTTGGCCTGCAATTATACCAGTGGCTGAGAGGGAGGATTGATTAAATGGTTACATTCTTCTGACTAAAACACATCTGCACTTACTTTATGTGCAGCTTAAAAGCAAAAAGAGATGCTTCTAGCTTTTCATGTCCAGCATAATCCACCCTGCATATCTCTAATGTTTCACAGAAGAAAGGGCTTCGAAAAATTTGACTCGACATGCAAGACATTTTCTGATTAAATTTGTATTGCTAGAATTTGGCAAGAAACTAAAATTTCATTTCCAGATTCAGATATACAGGCCCAGTAACAAACCCCAGAGAAATTGGAAATCTGTAACAACAGATTCCAAGAGACATGTATCTTTTGGTGTTCACCAAGAGATAATGGGCCAGGACCTGATCTCTCCTATGCTAGTGTAAAGACCTGTTTCTCATACAGTAGTATTTAAAACAACAGCACTACGTACCAGAGTACTCCTAGTACATGGTAGTCAACAGGCAGTGGGGTTACATGGTGCCAACATAGGTGATGCAGCCACCTTGGTCCCATTTCTGAAGTGATGTACTTTTTATTTTGATGGGGCAACAACATTTTACATATATGCTAGTGAAAAGATTGATCCCATGTGCGATGTCCTGCCGTCTAGCTCAGCAGTGCTGCCTGTGGCATTGTTCCCAACAGTTACATCATTTCCTTTGCAGAAAGCACCTCTCATGCTGTCATGAGAGTGGAAAAAATTCTCCACATGCTGAAGAAAAGCTAGGTATCAGAGACACGCGGGTTAACTGATTGGGCCAGGGAATTGTCTGCAGTGATACAGCAGAATAATGCATCGCAGGTGGCACTGCGAAGTGAGGAAGTCATACCCTGAGGGATCTGAGAGGAATTTTCCTGGTATCTAAGCACATAGATAGGTGTCTAAAATACATTTTACTGTGCTCATGAGACTGAAATGAACCTGTGTAAGGGCATCCAGAAAATTCTGCATCGATAAACAAAATGTTTACCACACAAGTGATACACAAGTTTACCTTGCAAACTCTACAGAATTTTCCTTATGTTTAATACAAGGGACAACAGTTACAGGATCTTGATGGAAAATTAATCAGACCTATTTTATCCCCCCTGCCCCCCCACTTCAGTCTGTGACAGCTTTCTCAGCTGCAGTCTGGAATGCATTTAGCTCAACTCCTGCCTGATCCGATTCATAAACCACCTTCTCTTTTTCACTCTGAGTTTTGCCTGTTGTATATAAATAGCTTGAAAATTCGAGAAGCTACTGAAACTTGTATTAATGAGTTAACCTCTCAGGCTTTCAGCTCTTACCATCATCCTAATTACGACAGTAATAAGAACAATCAGAACAGTAATAACAGTAATTTCTTCAAACCTTTTATCCTGTGGCATTTAAAATCTCCTTGGTCTCAAATGAGAGTACTCAGAAGGCAGGCTGCGGAAAGGCAAGGACACAGCCATCTTCAGGGACCTGGCCAACTGCGCTGAACGTGCATGTCACAGCCAAACAGCAAGGGTCGTTTATTTTTTTATCTTAGTCACTTGTTATCAACCTGGCAGCTTCCAAGCCTACACAGAAACAGAATTCTCGTACTAGAAGCCTAATCCTAGCCACTTCAGAATACTATCCTCTTGGATCCCTCAGAGTATGACCCCTTGCTGTGGGGTGGTTTCCTGTCTGAGGTACCACATTGAGGAGGAGCACAGAGTGGATGCTGAAGTTTCCTCATCTAAAGAAAGAGCAAGGAGCACAGTTGCTGTCCAGTAGCCCCAAGAGATGAGTGTATATTGAAAATACTGTTACCCGGTGAAGGTACTCAGCCTCTCAAGCATTGCTTCCCAATAGCACCATACAACTCTGGAGAGCTAGAGGAGCAGAGAGCATTACTTTTGCTTCAACCTAGGCTACAAAGCAGATTAATGGTGCAGCTAACCTATGTCTTCATAGCATGATTTATTAGTTCAAGTCTGGCTACACACAGTATGGTGAATACACTGCAGGGTTATTGTGCCCAAATGGATGACAGTTTATGACAGTTGCTTGTAAATACCCAATAACCAAATCCAGCCTAAAGAAAAGGGAAGAAAAAATTCCAGGAGAAAGGGAAAAACAAGTTTCAGCAGTTAGCACGTTGAACAGAATATCCTGTGCATCTGCTCTTGAGTTACTGCAATGACATTTGTAGCTAAATGGCCATATCTAAATGGTGATGCTGTAATTATAGTTTAGGGGCTTTTTGTATTCAGAACAGCCATTTTCTTGTTTTCATAACTGTTTCAAGCTGCATAATAGTCTGAAGTAGATTGTGTAAGTTCTAGCCCAGAAACACAAAATGAACAGCATCACCATTTTTAAATAGGTAAGTAAAAAAAAGTTTTATTTTAAGGTACTCCATTCCATGAACTCCTGTTTGTATGCGCATCAACCTAATCCAGCTCTGCTTCTTCCCAGCTCACAAATCTATTCGTGGAGTACCTAGAGATGCAAGATTAATGCTTCCCATTGCACCCAAGCCCTTTCCCCTTGCGCATAGACAGTCCTCAGTGCAGTCTTCATGACCATCTGAATCTCAAACAGCAGGAGCCAATGTAGGGCATTTTTTATGGACTACCTTACAAACATGGGAATACCACAATGCTCTGGAAGAAGTGCTCTGCTCCTGTTAGTTTCCTAGTGTATTTGCTGAGATATTGATGGGATGTGTCAGGTTTTGGAAGTTTCTGATGAGTCACTTCTTTCTATTCCACTTGCAAGCACCTCAGTGACAGGGATTTTTTCCTTGAGTAACAAGTTGCATCAATAATTGGCACTACAGAGGGATGCTAGGATCTGTAAATCCTTGGCACAGAGATGACATTAGAGTGCCAAAGCCATCATAATCTGCGTATCCTGAGACAGAGACTGCACCTGCAACAGCAGGGGCAGAACCTGGGCTACATTGCATAGACCTTTCACACCATGGGTGCACAGGACTCACTGCTGGTGTGCGGACAGTTTTGGGAAGCCCTGGGACCAGGCCAATGTGGCCCAATAACAGGGCTTTCATTAAAGTATTGCTATTGTTGAAATCTTGTTTTCATAAAAGAATGGGGTGTTCTTCTCTGGAAAGATATTTAAATAGTTCCTTACTTTTAGATAAAGTTACAATGTGATTGAAATTATTCATTATATACTATTCAATTTAAGTTTTACGATGTTTCCAGGCCCATATCTAAAATTAAAATGAAGGCTGTCTTTTTTCACAAGCTCATGCAGGAACTGTATTGTTTCTGGCTCCTTAATAGCCAGTTGTTTTGATTTGAATTTACATTTTACATAGATATCTATAATAAAATAATTTAACAAACTGATATGTTCCACTTAATAATCTCACACTTTAAAATAAATGTAAAGTACATGTAGCAGCCTACATTTTTTATTTATACATCACCTTAGCAGCATGAGACTTAAATATTCTATTGAGTTTTATATAGAATTGAAGTATCTTTTGTTCCCTTTTTCTTACATGCCTACAAGGCACTAACCAGTGCTACAGCATTTTATGTACATGTATCAAAGACTCTAGGAAAACAGCATGTGAGAACCCAGTTCTCCAGGCTCCACATGGGGAAAGGTGCAGGGAAAAGAGGTTGCTATGTAAAACCTTTGTGCTTTGAAGTTGTTTTTACAAACCTGGTCGTAATCCAGATTCTGCACAGTCAGTAAAAACTGGAACTAGTTTGGGGCACCCTAGCATCTACTCTGCTCCTTACATCCTCTGAGGGGGTGGAGAACAGTGGTAGTTCAATGTTCTGACCTCCACCCTACCTCCTGTATCTTCCACCCTGCCTTGCAGAGGCCAGGCTCAGAGATGCCCAGTGCCTTGGTTGCAACCCCAGGATGCCACTCACATAGGGTGGTTTCTTTGCTATTTTCAAATCCTCTATCTGCCACTAGATTGACAAGAGGGAACCATATCAAAAAAGGAAAAAAAAAAAAAAGCGCAACAACTCTACCCTACTGCATGGAATGGTTGACAGCAAGGAAGTTAACTGTCCCTCTGTCCCTGAAGGGAAAAAGGATCCATCCCATTCCTAATGGTCCCTGCTGGATGCTGTGAAGGCTGACCTCAGCTGCAGCACCATCTCAGTCAATCTGCTCTTGGTGCTGGCTCTTATCAAGGGCCCTCAGAGCCTAGAGCTCTATTGTGAGGGGTTCTGACTGATGTTGGGGAAGAAACAGAGTGTGGTATGGGGTGCTGTATAAAATTATATGTTGTCTGAATACTGACTGCCTATCCTGAAAGCTGAGAATAGGGCTTCACCTCTCCCTGCACACATGGTAGTTGCTTTCTCCAGGCTCTGGAAAACTGGGATAAGTCTACAAGGTTATTATTTGACTTCCTGCATTGCTTTTCAGAAGCAAACAAATATTTTCCTAGAGAAAGAGTAGAACAGGTATTTATTCTGTGAGAACAAACATGATTTTTCTGGCTGTGTTTTGAGAAGGAGTAAAAGGGCAGCAGTAAACAGCAAAGCTTCAGATTCAATAAACTACTTAAAGCAGGTGTGCTGATGCCTCCAGCCAGCAATGTACTCATTTCAACAGCTGCATGGCATAAATAGAAGCTGCTCAATCTGATCGCTCAACTAAATAAAGGCCTATGGGCTTTAACCCCTGTAAAAATCTTGTACTGATCCTTCAGGGGAAAGCAGTGGTTTCCTAATTGAAATGCCTCTAAGCACAAAAACAAGTTAAGTCACCAGGAGACCTGCTACAGCTTCCTCTTGTGTACATACTGAGAGTCCCTGAGGTCTCTCTCTGCTGGGGTCTGAACTAAGGAAATCTGACCTGCTTACTTATCCCAGTATGGACATTGTCCAGACTATTAAAAACAATTTTAAAAAATTTACAGTTATTTAACTGAACACTTCACACATTTCCTAAGCATCCTAAGCATGAATATTTCAAAAAGAAACTGTTACCACCAAGACTGTCCCAAATTTACACTTTCTTTTTGTTTTAAGAGCATATCCAGGTTTTCCATTGAAGTGCTGGGGCCTGGGCTGTGGGCTCCAAGTTGGAGCTGACCTATGCATGAGTCACAACCTAGCAGCAGCAGCAGCAGCAGCAGCAGCAAGGAGCTGATCAGTTGGAAGAGAGTTCCTGTTGGGGGCAGCTTGCTGAGCTCTCTCTCAGTGGTGTGTTCCCCTTTGGCTGATTCAAAACAGAGAAGAGCAAACAGATGAAGAGTAAAAGATGAAGTTGTGCTGAGGGGATGTTGCTGAGTTTGGTGTTGGCCTGAGGAAGAAGAGAGCTAGCAGCACACCCATACATACCCTGGGGCAGACTTGTAGTCCATTAGCCACCTGTACACCACAGTGGGCTGGCATGTTTCTGCAGTTTGTAAAACTTCTGACTTTAGTGAAATAAGCAATCCAACGTCCCTTAGTGCAACAAGGCCAGCAAAGCAGCTTCACAGCAGTGTGGCTTACTACAAGGAGTAGTAGTACAGCCAGCTGCCTCCCACCCGTACTATAAAAGCACAGAGGGCACAGCCTTCCCCGGCACAGAGCCCTGTTATGCCAAGCTCCAAACAAGACTGGTTTATGTTGCTAACCATCAACAGCAGTACATCAGAAGGACTGCATCACAAAAGTCACAATGCAGATTAGCAACCCACTGTCTGATTCCTGCTAAACGGTGTTTGATACACATTTAAGTAGTGTGCGATCCCTAGGCAGCGGACTGTGGGCCACAGGTTGAAGAATCACTGCAAGAGAGAGCGATGCCAAGTTCCCCCCCAGCTGCTGCCTCATATAAACAGTGTCAGGCTTAGGGTTTGACAGACATGGACACTCACTTGATATTTCAGATGCAACTAAAACTCTTGCATAAATTGTTTTACAGAGTCTTTAGCACTACGCTAATAAAACAAAAAGCAAAACATTACTTCTATCGCTTGCTTATTAAAAGTAACAAGCAAAATATTCTAGCTGCAAAACAAAGTGTCTAGAATTGTTTGCCTTCATTTAAATTTGTGTTAAATAAAATTTTTCAGACACAAGAAAAAACATTTTCTAAATATAACTTGCATTGACATCTCCCATGTCTCTCATAAATTGCTTTTCAGTTTTTGTTAAATAAGACTCAAATAGTCTTATTAGTTTATTGAATACTCAAATTTGTATGAATTGTTTTTGAGAATTTTCTAGTGAGGTACACAGAAAAGAATAGATGTAAAATGTACAAGTGATTATTGTGGAGTAATTCTCATTTCTTCCTAACTAAAGGAGCTGTTTAAAAGCATGCACTGTAATAGAATTTTATTGCACTTATGAACAGGGGTGTTAAGTAATGCTTTAAGAGGACAGTCTGCAGTGCACCTGACAACACACCTTCAATATAGGAATCAGTTACCTTAATTATACAAAAGAGGCATTCCAAGATGAGGAATTTTACGTGAGAAAAATGGAAATCTGGTTTTGAGGGGCTTTCTTTCCACTATCTGCTGAATTAATGATATTTCAGAATATTTAATAATGTCTTGCATGAAGCATGAACTATGAAAGTTCCTTTTAATAGAAAAACCCAAGGGGCTGTTCATACATTCTCAGAGCTAAAAACTTATGATTTATCTATTGCTCTAAAACCTGATCATGTTTTTCAAATTGAAAAATCATAGCAAAAATAGATGTTACAAGTATTTCCAGATGCAGCCCTGTAATTAGCATAACAGCTACTTGGTGCATTATACTAATTATGTTACCCAAATACATGCAAATAATATGAAAAGGGGAAGGGAAGGAAGGCATTCTTAGCTGCCTTTACAGTATTGGGCAATTATTCAATTAGATTAACAGGTGCCTTCAGGCTAGTCCCTGCCTGGGTGTTCAAGACAGCCAGGCATTTTTAGAAACGTTACTGATGGTCTGGAAGTGTAACTTACTTGTAAAACTGCATGAACTTTTAAGACCAGAGCTGTAAGACCTCCCCATCCAGTTAGGATGTGAGAGGCAGTTAAAGAGAAAGCTTTACTGGTAATGAGAACTGACGAAACAGAAGTTTCAGGGGATTTGTAACAGGATAGCAAGCCTTTTACCCTTATGTCACTGGTTCAAATCCTATCCAGATGGGAAATGAAAGTAACTAGAGGCCTTGGCAGCTGGCTAAATGGGTTTGTATTCTCAAACCAGTTTTAATGGGTGAAGTCTGTCCTTCAGACAGGCATTACTGCAGGCATGAGCACCTGCTTAGAGCAGACGTTCCCCATTGCCTTATCTAATTACAAATGCAAAGGCCTTTAAGATACTGAGAAGTGTTTTACAGTGCATGGAAGAGATGCTCTATGGATCTTGCCACACTAAGCAGCTCCATTTGCTTTTCTTCCACGTTAGCTCAGGATTTGAAAGCACAACTGAGGCAGAACTCACCAATTGCTGTCTTGGCCACCATTTTGATTGATTCTAATCAGCAGGAGAGGACTGCTTCATGTTTCAGCTCCACCTCCTCAGACAGCATACTAGCTGTAAAGTCTAGTCCAAACTGAAAAAACAAGATTGGAGTAGCAGTATCAATTATAGGGCTATCTGTGGTTATGTGACACTAGACTAGGTATCATTACTCCTTTCTCGTCCTGTGCTCCTGGCACATGAAAGCTTCTAGTGTTGTGAGCTGAACTTTGCTGACGTACCAGGGACACACCATGACCCCAGAGTGCTTTACAATGAATTTTTATTTTGTATGTAACTGTATTATACTGCATGTGAGAATAAATGGCACAGCTGTTAAGATTTCTGGCAGACTATGCATGGCTTTATGTTGCTATTTCCTGAATGTACAGATACAAATGCAATTTCTGTTGCAGTATATAAAGGGGTCATTTTCACTAGCCTTATTAATCCTGAATAAATAGTGATGATAATCATCTACTGTCAACTCATCTAATTATTTAATGTGCATCTGCTCCCAAAAATCAAAGGCAGAAAAATATTGTTGAAGTATTAAACAATAGCTACTATTACACTTTGAAGGCATTACACAGAATTGCAGTCATACAGCTCTTACTGATTTTGGAGAAAATAATGTGGCTTAAATGCTATGTAAGGCTTTGAAAAAATCTAGGAATTAGAAGAATCCATCTGACCAGATCAGCATGTTGAGCATTCAAGAATCTCCATTTTCAGAGTCAGAAAAAGGCATAATGGTGCTGTTTCCAAAAGCAAGCATTCTAGTCTTACTTTTCACGTTGTTAACCCACCTTTCAAACACAGGGCTGTTCTATCCCAAGCAGTGATGCAAGGTGGTGTATATAGTCTTGCCAATTCACACCCTGATGTAGTATCTCCAGGGAGGTTATGCTGCAAACAAGCAAAGGCAGTTATGGCTATAGGGGTTTATATGGTGAACTCATCTATTCTTGTTTAGATGCTCATTTTCTAAATAGCAGCAGAGTTCATTTGTCTATTACTCTTGTGTTTTCTATCAGTTAGAAAGAGGTATAATGCAGCCAAAAAACCTTTCTGTCTGCCAGAGGCTTAAATCTAGTACAAAAGAAGACATAAGTGACAGAGGTAAGCACAGGAGCACAAAAACAATAAAAGAGCACTGCTCACCATGACAAGCAGTGATCTCAGCACACCAGCAGCATTCTCTAGAACCTCTTCATTTGTTGTTCAGACAGAAGACAGTTTGGAATAGATTCACATGGACATTTTTATTAAAATTTTTACTAGTATTTGTTAAGGAAGTTCAGAGGATTTTAAGAAATCTGTTGTATTGAAGTAAAACACAACGAGACCTTTGTGGCCAAAGAGATGGTGAAAGTTGTTATGAGCCCATCAGAAGCAAGGTTTGACATCTGCATAGGGGTCAGAGGCACTAGACTGTGAAAGTAGTTAAAGGAGAGATCAGTAATATCTTGTGCTAGAACAGAGAGGAGTGAAAGATGAGGAACTCAAGACTTAAAGCAAGACAGTCCTTACCTTGGCATGCCATGAGGGTGCAAGAAGGTTTGCTAAGGTTGGAGAGGAGCATACCACAGTAACAGAGATGTTAAAGGGTTACAGTCTGAGCAGGAGGCTTAGTATGGGTGGAAAGGAAGGACCATATACTTTACAGCATTCATTCAAGGTCAGCTTGTGAAATACAGACCCCTTCTAGGCATAAGGACATTTGCAGAGGTCTAGATAATATCCACACAGTGGATATCACCCTGAGTCACAGCAGGACAGTAGTGATGTCTGCAGTAGTCAGATAGAAAAAGCTCAAAAGCTGTCCTAAGGTGAACACTTACATGATGCCAGCAAGACTGACCAAGACTTTCATTTGATGGGAGGGGATAACAGAAGGAGAAGGATGCTGAAGTATTCACATAAGGACAGTGGTTACATGGGGCTTTGCAGGCAAGATTTCCTGCAGGCAAGCTGTAGAGGAAGAAGAAAATGGGATCAAAACTCCTGTGATCAATCTTTCCAGCAGCCTCTCAGACCATTACAAAAAGATCTTCCAGCAGACATTGCTGAAGGGCAGACAAACGGCTAGACAAAGACAGCATTGCAGAAAGCAAAGGACTGTTTTCAGGAGGAAGAGCATATGGAGGGATGTGGAAAGCAGCTGATTAGCCCAGAAGGATGTGCTTGATATGGGCTCTGTGGGGTCTCAGAAGTTTCAGCAGCATGAGGAGAATTACTAGAGAAAAAAACAGAGCCCCAAGGCCAGGCTGGGAGGAAAGGGACTCCAGATAGCAAGGACAGACAGCCATCACATCACAGGAATAAAGGGGAAAGCAGGTGGAGACCATGGGTAGGTTTCTAAGTAACATTCTTGTACAGTTTGTTACCAGCTAGCAAATGCAGGTTTCACACAGTAAAGGTTGAGTTCCAGCTTTCATTATAACACCTCTCTCACTCCCTCATCACATTCTGAAACAAATTCTTTAAGGACTAAAATTTTCCACATTTGGTTGCAGCTTAGAGGGTGAAAGATGCAGAGTGCTGAGGCTCAGCAAGTGCATGCAACGCCTGAGGCTCCACCCTCCCCACGCTACATTTCTGCAGATGCATACACACATTCATACTTTAACATGCTCCCTACAGTATCAATAGTATATTGTTTGACAAATAACATGCAATAGAGAGATGGTATCACAAGTCATATGAGAAGTGACAGGTCACTGGGCTTTGAACCTCAATTCTGTATTTCTGTGCATTTGATTTCAGTCTTAAGTTGCATTTCCTGATAAATGCTTGATTATCAGTTTTACTATTCATATTAGCATTATATGTGCAAAACATAAAGACAAAAGGATAAATAAATTTATATATGAAATTTACCTACAAAATATCATTCTAACACTAGATAGAAGAACGTTTCCCAGATGTAACATCTTAAAATTCAAGCTGAAAAATGCCACCATTATTTCTTCCTAACCTTATTTCTTTCTAACAATATATTCTTGAAAGTCTTTTTTTTTTTTTTTTTTTTNTTTTTATTCCTGGGAACAGGAATTTCACTTTTTCACGTGTGGTTCCTCCCAGGTGGGAACACAAGGTTGGACTGGAGAAGTTACCAAAATAGCAATAACATTTTTTTAAAAAATGTGAGTGCAGGTTGTAACTTTGCAGTGTCACATTAAAGCATTAACCTTGTTTTGCAGAGGAGAAAAAACAGAAACCCATGGGGATGTCACAGGATAAGCCCAAGCAGGCAGATTTGTTGCCTGCAGCTTCAGCTCCCACTGTCACACTGCTCCAAACACAGCCCAGGCTGCTTGCTCCCAGAGCCGTGCACAGCAAGGGTGCTCAGAGGGAACACAGCACCAGTGGCACAGCATCAGAGCAGCCCTTCCCAGGAGCAGCCCACGGCCTCTGATAACAACTCAGGAGCTGCTCAAGTTCACTAGTAGCATCACTGTGCATAACCACTGCAACAACCTTCATAAATATCACGTCAACTGGCCAATACTTCTGTCCTCAGATCTGGGAGAGCAGAGCAGGGCAAAGATTTCCCTGCTACAAGAAGCTGGTGAGGATGGCAGCCTGCTCCAGCCGGTGACCCAGAAGCACAATGCGCTCCACATGCCAGAAGTGGAGAGAGCCCCTCTGCAGCTCCAAGGGTTCAGCAGCAGCAATCAGTGCAACCTCCCAGATGGGGACCTCTGAATTATTTACATGTTGAAACAGTGACTAACACATCGAGGCCATGCTGAGGGCTTACAGAAATAAGCAGCAATAAGCTAGGAAATGCAGAGCATGATCCCTATCCAAGCCTGTGCAAAAAGCCTGTCTGAAAAGAGGTGGAGTATGGGGCTCTAACAGCCCTCCCAATGCAGGACAGAAAACATATGGCAATGAGAGATGGATTACACTAGCTGTGATGAAAGAAGTAGCAAGCAGATAAAAATACTGGGTGAAAATTCTGTGTTAAGCTTAGAGAATAAAAACTTTATATTGATGCTTTCAAGCACTAGCTTTAGATGCACTTTCTTTGAAATGATTTTTTTTAAATAATGAAATCACTTCATGACTGATTTTATGGCTTTGTTTTTACTAGAAGTCTAATTATCAGCATTTATTCAATTCTACAAAAGATGCCATCAAGGATGCGAAACAACATACATTGCCAACTGAATACTGAATAAAACCAGCAGTCATTTACATGACTGACAAGTTTTAAATTCAAAGGTTTTAATCATAAAACAAAGCAAATTTACTTAGAAAGGCAATTTGAGGATATAAGCATTTCTAATTGTTTTGTCTGTTATAGGGCTCTGTTAGGAGAAGTGCAGCTTTTGTTCTCAACTTTGAGCTCAGCCTGATAGCAAAAAAAAACCTTTTTCCAATATTAACCTTTCATTTAGTACCCTCTGCTGGCCAAAACAAGCACAGACAGGGACGCCAAACTCCCAATCTCCCGTAATGAAAAAGATGCTGAAAACCCATCAGTCACATTCAGCAGAGATGACCTAATCTGTCACAGGGGAGAAAGCTAACAAGCACACTCAACCTGAAGTAGAAAAATCAATACAACGCAATGCAGTGCATCTCTCAAAGCCTAAGCAGATTTTCACTGTGCAGGAAGTGACATAAGTGGTCTCAGATGTATCATCAATTCTGTTCACTTTCCCAGCATTGGCTTTTGCTAAAAATAAAATTGCTTAGTCACATGGAAGGAACGATGAAAGCCTTGGGCCTGCTTCTTCCTACTCATACTCAAGGTTTGCTTTAAGGTTTCACTGTAGAAAGGGAGAAGAAGGGATAATCAGGTTATGATGTGATTCACATACTTTCTTCCTTCTTGAGCCCAGGCTGCTTCCTGGGAGGCATGCTGCTTTGCCTTCCTGGTTAAGGGGGCTCTATCTCAGCTATACTCAGTTTTGGGGCACACCTGGTTAGCACATGGGGTGACTCAACAGGATACCCCTCCTCCAGCTGTTGCCATTGGGTGACAGAAGCAGTCACCTCCATGCACAGCTGACTATGACCAGGCCAAATAGTTTTCCCTAATCCAGCAGCCTTTAACGTATCACAGAAATATGATCAAGGGAAACTCTCAAGGTAAATTGCTGAGAGCAATTGCTCTCAGCCTGCACTCTGCTCAAATTTCACTGCTGCTTTTCAAGATCAGGAAGAAGCATTCATGCAGCTTGTATTAATCCTAGGTTTTACCTCTCCCTGCAAACTGTTAGAATGACTAGCTTGACTCCTGAGAGAGTCACCGGTCAAGCAGAGAATACATTTATCAGGCTCAGCTTCTGATCCAGAGCTCGAATGCAACCTCATCGCCGGCGTGGCAGCTGATACTGCACAAGTGTCTGCTTTCCTCTTGAAGTTACCATCCCTGGCAGCAGGTGAAGTTAAAGACAGACCTCTCCTCTTGAATTTTCTTTCCTGTTTCAGGAGAAAGCTCCACAGGTTCACAAAAAGCAGCAAAGCTGTTGGACACTCATGTGAAATGATGAAAGCCAAGCAGAAGTCTGAACCGTATGCACATGTTCTAAGGCCTGCCCCAGGTCAGGATGTGGCATGCAATCCAAACACCCTGGGGAAACCCATCACTGCAATGATACCAAAAACCTCTGCCTACTCAGTGATATGACATGCAGTTAATTTTTGTCTACGGCTTATAAAAACAAAGCAAAAACACTTCACCAGGAGTTAACCATAAGCACAGGGAAAGGAGAAGAGGAAAACGTCATAGAGAGATTCAACACAAAAAAAGACCAGCCTTGCTTACTGCTTCTTCATAACCACATCAGGGAAGCACATTACTGCCAAGTATGTTACACCGTGATCTAACCCTGTCAGACAGTGGTTTTTAACTGTGTCCTCATGATTAGCATAAAACCTCAAAGATCTTGCTTTGGTTCTGTATATAATCTCGTGAACCGGTTATGCTGTGAACAGTCATGGGACTGGTATTTTGCAATAAAGTCATGTCCTTAGAAATTGCTGAAGTCCAAAACAACCACTGGCTGAACTGGGCTCTTAGGTGGCACCTTGAAAAGGTGCTGCCTTTGCCAAGACCCACGAGGACCCCTGAGCTGTGCTGCCAGAGCCAACAACATGGCTGAAACACATCTCTGGCAGCAGGGGAGAAGCTCCAGAAAGAGCAAGGGGGAGGTCTTGTCACAGCCTTTGCCAGCTACAAATTTCTTTTTTTAACCCTGTATCCCCAGACAATGGAAAGTTTCCTGGCCACCAGAGGTAACTGTTAGCTCTCCAGATCTCATGTGATCTTCCACCATAAGGATTTTGGTTTTCCCTCCCAGCATGTCTATGCCAGAATTTGGAAGGGTAAGTCCCCCTATGTAAAAGTGCCCCATCTCTCCTATTTCATCTTTGAGAGTGGCAGGGAAAGAAGGAAAAACAAAAAGTAGGTACTGGGCATCACCTACCTAGAAGTGCCTAGAGAGACTGCCAGCAGGAGTAAGGTTAAGGCAGCACCAGAAACATCAGCCCAGACAAGCAGTTCCCCATCTTTCTGCTACTGCTGTGTAGTTGAAGAGGTGGGCATCTCCTGATCAAGCCTGGCTCAGCAGGGGCAATGCATCAGCTCTCCTCATGCTTCTAGGGTGGCTCTGTCCCAGGAAGGTAATGGGGATCAGGGGAGCAGACAGGCACAAAAATACAGCCAGGGCTCATCCTTCTCTGGGCTACTTCTCTGGGCTACTTCAGCTGTGCTCATCCTTCTCTGGGCTACTTGATCTCTTTTCATAGCAACACAGCCACTTAAACTTCCCAGGATGATTGCCAGCACCAAGTCACATCTGTGCTGTACTCCGGGGTATTCAGGCAAGAATACAGATTATAACAAAGTTAAAACAGGAGAGGAGTAGAAAAATATTCTTCCTGACTGTAGTTCATCTCCTTGAAAAACAGTTTCAATAACAGGTTCGTTGTGAGAGCTTCTGGAGTTGATTTCCAACTTTAATCCCTGCTTTCTCATATGCCTCCAGGGTTTTTGAGGACCAAATGTGTCATCAGGTAAGAGCACCCACATGCTGTGGTACACATTCAGTCCTGTTTTCTGTCTCATATATGATACTCACTTGTCTTTCTTTTTTGACCTGTCACACAAAGTTTGCTGAGCAACACACAACAACATACAAGACTTCTCCTGAATCTTTCCTTCATCAGTTGACAACTCTTCAGTACTCTTGCATGTTTAAAATTAATTCATTCTTCCCATTGGCATTATGCAGCATGTATTGGTTCAGTATTTAATTTGTTACTGGAAGTCACTGAAATCTGAAAGCTTCTTGGTGTTCCTAACATCTCCATCTCACTTAACCTCAAAAAACCACTGTTCCTTGCATATTGTGTAATATAATCCAGATCTTAACAAAATCTTGAGGTATGTCATTAATTAACACAGCTTTGCACTGAAATTTAACAAAAAAGCTTTTCATCACTTTGTCTTTTAACCTGTATGTAAACCAGGACATTGCTTTAATCCACAGTAACTTAGTACTTCAATAAGCTCTTAAGAGTGCTGGCAACAAATTTTTTTGAGATCACAAGCAAAGTATGCTTTTGTCCACCATTTTGGTGTACTTGAAGTTCAGCAAATTAGAGGAACATGATTTCCTTTGAAGAAGCCATTATCCAGACAAGTTGATAGAAGGACTTTTAAAAAAACTGTTTAACTACTACTGCAGACGAAATGCTTGATGGTTGAAGTAAGACTTACAGCTCTGAACCTTTGTATCACTCTCACTTTTTTACACTTTTAAAAATACATAGAATATAACTAAACTTCCAGCATTACAAAAATGCTTTGATTGTCTAAGTTTATTCCTTCCTTCCATTTTGGAAATACCATAGTGGAAAGACCGCACCTCAGAACAAAACAGAAACCACAAATGTGGCCAGCAAGAGCTGAAAAAGCTTCATTATCTACACCTTCCTCTGAAATGGTGTGCTGAAGCATTTTCCACTAAATCTTAAAATGAAAATTCTCTCCTGTTCAATAACACACACATCATTTCTATAAGTCGGGCAGGCAGAAAGTTCTGCTTCCTTTTCCAGATGTGTTTTTCTGTTTTCACTCCTCTTAAATGCAATGCATTTCATTTCCAGGTGTGTTACCCGAGGCCCAGGGGAGGAGAAGGTACCTCCTGAAGGTGGCATCTCTGGAGAACTCCCCCATCCTTCTCTAAGTATGGTTGAAGCCTGAAATAAAGAGCTGATGTGCCGAGCGCTCAGAGGAAGCAGTGCCTCCTGGAGCTCCAAGTTTAACTACAACAGCAGGGACCTTTCAGCTACACATTTTAGTTCCTAGAGACTTTTACACAGCCACCCAGTTAGGTGCACAACGCTGGTGAACTTTACCCATCCTGCCAGCACAGTATATCAACTTGAAGTTTATGGATTGGATTTTGATCTCACTGAGCCAATTTTTGCAGTAGCTTTAGGGCAACTCAAGCTGTAGTATGAGATACAAAGAACAAGCTGGCAAGTTGCTTGTTAGGGAGGTGACATGCAGGTGTTTCACAAAAAACCCTGGCTAGTACTAGCATAGATAATATTACTGATAAACAGTTGACACAGTCTAATTTAGGCTCACTGCTCATATTACTACTACTTTATCTGAAAAGTAGAGCAGACTTTAGCCACACTCATTTAAAGCAATTCACAAGTTATTAGCTGTCATACACTAAATAAGGAGAGAATTTCCAATTTACAGCTCTAGGAGTCTGCATATCGCTGAAGGTATTTGTACACTCCTCATTCCTCTGAACCTCTCAGACACTGTAAACATTAATGACTTACCTCTCCCACTGCTGGGAGAGGCATTACTGTTTCTGTTGGACAGATGCACCAAGATCAGATTTGCCAAAGGTCGTTCAGAGGGACAGTGGATAACTGAAATATTTTTCAAGTCTTAGTTCAGCCTCACCTAGGAAGCTTTTTAGCCTACACAAGAGGGGACAAACTGAAAGATTAAACTTTGAGAACTATTCCAATCAAACAATAAGGCAAAGTCTCCTGTTTAGCACAGATGATCTCCCTTTTGTCCCTTTGAGGTGGGGGCAGATTGAGTCAGATTCTTGAACTTTAAGACCAACTTTCTTCTAATACCAGAAGAGCCAATATTATATTCTTAGCCAAATCTCCATTCTGTTAATCTATTTTAGTCACAAATTCCAGCCTAGAACTGAGATTCCTTAAATTCTAATCTCTTCTACACATTTCTGCAGATAAAATGAAGGACCATTGTTTTCTAGCACCATGTATTTGAACCTAAGCAGATGAGAATCAGAAAAGGAGTGGGAAAGGAATCAAAGAAACTTATCCAAAAAACCCACCAGTTGAAAGGTATGAATGGTATAAAAATGTGCTTTTTCCTCCTCCTGTCTGTTTCTCCTTCATCACTTAGTTCCTTTCCAAACACCATTTCTGTTCCTTTCTGCTTCATTCCTGGCACTGGCAATCCTAAGCATTCCTAAATGGAAAGTCAGGCCCTCAGAATTACTTGATTGACTTACAGGTCACACACATCTTGAAAGTAGCTCCCCTGCGGTGTGCCTGTGGAGTTCATTTCTTCACATAGAGCATATGCCCACAAGGAACTTAGAGTAACAGCTGATATACTAAATACTATTAGAGAAGAAAAAGAGCTCCTTACTAGCTCTCCTTGGCCCTGACGGACCAGACTGATGCCATCTATCTAAACCACAATGTTCTAGAGAGTTTTGCATTTAAACTCAAACATTGCATTTATATGCCATAAAAGGACAGGCATACTTACCTGTGCTAAACCCTTTACTCTGCTTTCAGATTTTCAAGTTTTTAGGATTTGCTCAGACCATGTTTCTCTGCAACCATATGGACTCTTTTCTTTTTTTTTTACAGAGAAGCTGTAAATAAAACTCATGAGAATTAAAAAGAAAGCCAGAGTTAGCAATACTCTGTCCTTCTTTCAAAAGTAAGCTTACTTTAATTGATATTTAGCTCAGAGGCATGTTACAAACACTTGGGGTATTTCAGTGTTCCCACAATTCTTCAAAGAGAGCAAGTCTGTTATTTGCAATCTACTTTCCATCCTCCAAGTCCTGTGGCACAGATGGAAAACAAGAAGGTTAACCTGGATGAGTGGATCAGCTGTTTGATAGATGGCTCAGAAACCTGGTACGAGGATTTCACATAAGTAGCAAATCCCTAAAACATTCCGTTAGCATGGGAATCAAATAAATAACCCCTGCTAGGACTCCTAGATCAACCAAGCACACACTTCGAGTTTTAGTCTACAGGGTAGATTTATTATACACATATTTAATTACCTCATAGCCAGAAGGCTATAAAGTTATGTGGTTGATAAGCTACAGTTAAAACACATAACAGTACATTGGCTCCCAGAAACCAGTCATGTTAAGTGCCAGCAACACAAAGAAAAGAATACTACATGGAACAAAAGAGCTATTTAGTAGCCAGGAAACAAGCAGGTTATTAAAATTGTGAAGAAGACTTTTAATTACTTGCAGAAGTTTTGGGAAACATTACCAGTTACATCTCTATAATAGATTTGAATTTACAAATCATCACTGGAAGGTTGTTATCAATCCTGAATTTGTTTTGCAAGCCAGTTCAAAGAAAAGTTTAGATATGGAAACAAATACTGTGTCTTTTCTATGGAAATAAAAGAATAATTTTTATTTCTACCAGCTTCACATTTCCAGCAGATTATCTTAAAAAAAACCCTTTTAAAACACAGCTGCAATCATCAGGCTTGAGAGGTATTACAGGACATGGAACCATGCAAAGGGATTAACTCCTAATATCATCCAGCTGAACAGCATGAGCTCATCTGGGCTTAACCTTCTGAATCCATTCCATTTGTAGGACCCATGCAAAAACAATAAATCACAGCTAACAAGCAGACAATTTTTATTTTAAATATTAAGAGGGATGGATGACTTCCCTTGCATCTCCATTAAGGAACCAAATTTTTACTGGAGAGGGCATATTTATCTGTTCATGACTGCTATGTTCCCATTAGTGCCAGGCAAATAATTCATAAGGGATCATCTGACACGCATGGGCCACGAACTCTAATTCATTTGTAAACACAGAAGGAGCAGCACAGGGCTGGCAGGTGGAGTGCAATTCCCAGTTAGCACATCGACCTGGGGACACCGCATTGAACAGGGCACCAATCCTTGCCTGGCCCAAATGAGAGAGATGTTCAGCAAATTGGTTGCAGCATGTGGTGGAGAATGAAACCCATCTATTGCTGTACTTTAGGTTTTCTGTTCATAAATGTATTGCTGGAGCCAAAACCACCCTGTAGACTTGCTTGAGATAGGCCTGCTCAGAGCAGATAGATGGGAACAGCCCTTGGGCTGCAATGAACCCCAAACAAGGAGGAAGAGAGCCCCAGAGGAATCTTATCTGTGTAGATAGGTTGCCAGTGAAGGGAGGGTGGAAGAGTAGGTAGGGCAATTTCCAGTGTTTCAGGGTATGAATTTCCTCAGACTAGAAAATCTGAGGAATTCAAAAAGGTCCAAACTGTTCCTTCCTTACCCTGCCTGTAACCAAGCTGATAAAGTGAAAGAAAAAAATTGGGACCATTAGCTTTTTGCTGTTTTCCTGTGACTGTTGACCATAACCTCTGTCCATTATCCATGCTTGCAATGTCTCAGTCCTCATCATGCAACTAGAGTTAAGTGGGAACTTCATAGAAGCAAGACTTGAGAACCCAGTGAAGCAGGACATGCCAATGCTGATTTCTGTGCACTGTTGGGCAGCATTTGGGTATCCTGTCCCCTGAGGTAGCTGCACTGCCACCCTGGGAGGGTGCAGAGGGAAATGCTTTGTAATGCTCTGCTGTCCATCCCGCACAAAGGGGTAACACAGGACTGATCTAGCAAAATGGATGTCTCCCTGCCCACTCCCCGAATGCTCCATCTGCACATCTGAGAGCAGTCTTCCCACTCCCAGATGCCCTCCCGTAATCCCTGCCCATACAACCTCAGCAATGAAAGCAAGCCCAGGCTCTGGTTCCCTGTATCATCAGCATGCTGCTGTTTAACTGCCTGGTGTAACCCCTGGCTGCATACCTGCTGCACAAGGCCTGGGAGGGCTTGCAGACAGCAGGCACCCTTCTGGGACCTCTTGTCCATATGAAGATTTTAGCAAATGAGCATAACGATGTCAGTGGGAAAGGGAATTAGTGCTCTGAGCTGAGCACAGACTTAGCACACAATTTCTTTGCTTTCAGTAGTGGCGAGCCAGTTAGCTGCAGGGCTGTGAAGGAAGAAAACTGTAAGTCTCTCCTTTTAATCCCTGTCCTGGTTCAGCCAGGATAGGGTTAATTTTCACCAGGAGTTGCTATCGGTACCATGCTGACGTCATGTTCGGTACTCAAGGCGCGAGGGCAGTACAGTCCCGGCTCTGTCTCACCAGGGTTGCCTCGCTCTGTGTCTGTAGCTGTATCCTCGCAGTCTGTACCTTTATACCTATTGCTTTGTACTTTGTTATCCCTGTTGCTGTTACTGTTGTTGTGATTGTTGCTTTTGCATCGCTGTATTAAATTCTCCTTATCTCACCCCGCAGGGTTTGTATTTTGCTACCTCTCCCGTTCCCGTCTGGGGGGTGGGGGGGCAGCGGCCACATGGTGCCCGGTCCCGGCAGGGTTTAAACCACCACAATCCCCTTTGCCCATTCAAAAGGCTGGTTCTAGAAAAATTAGTGACAAGTGTAGTCAAACGCTGAGTGAAGGGAAGGCTGTCAGAAGGATGAAATGTATCAAAAGCAACACAGAAGCACAAAACCAGATACTGAAGCAAGTGTTGAGGACAGGATGATACTGCTCTTGCAGGCTCTCTGCTCATCCTTAGCTGAGGACTCACTGCTTTGAGGAAAAAAATAAAAGGCAGAGAGACTCTTTCAACTTCAGTTTTAAACTTCCTCAGTGTGTTCCTTTTCTGCAGAGCTGGAAGGGCTAAAAGGGAAGGGCCAGTCAGGGCAGCCTGACTCCATATCCACATTTCAATTCCATTTAAGTGGGAAGGCTGCAGGATAGCTGCTTTTTGACATAATTACCTAAGCCCCTCTGATCAGTTTTCTTAGTCCATCTTGAGTTGTACTTTTTTGGGCACCCTGCCTGTACTTTGCTTTGAAAGCACAGCTCCCTCTGGAAGCACCATGGCATAGCTCTATGTACAGATCCAGCCTGAGCCATCCAGGACAAACCCATCCCAAGTGATTACAGTTGAACCAAATTGATCATTTGCAGTATGTGTGACTTGATTACACAAGGCAATTAAAAAGAAGCAGAATTCCAAATCTGATGCACACCATGGCACACTAAATCAAACATTTCTAATTTTGGGTCATGCTTCTACCTCCCCACGCCATGGCTGCTTTGGGCAGGCCATGTTCTCCACCCAGCAGAGGAGACCCTGCACATCTACCCAATACTGCACTTCCTCTGCAACACTCCTCACCACAGGCTTTGTGGGAGCTTCTTTCAAGCAGCTATCCTTTAATTATAAGTCACACTGAATAATTCCGCAATTTTTACTTATTAAGCCAATTTGATTGTTTGGGATGATTCACATAGACCACATGATGTTAGTTCTCATGAGAGATGAATGCATAAACACTTTTGATATGAACATCCATCCCATAGCATTTGAACTGCAAATATTCAGGTGTGACTACAACATTCACCTGTTCAAAAAGCTTTTCTAGAAATAACAGCTGTAAGTTTATAGGAGAAATCCTGGAGCAGTCTGAACAAGCCTAACAAGAAAAAGGGAGTAGAAATTAATGGAAGAGTCTTAATCCCTATTCAGAGGTGCTATTACACTCTCAGCTGATAAGTGGCAGCATTTTCCTCCCTTTCAAACACTGAACAGCTCCATGCAGAAACACTCTCCCACTTCAAGAAAATTTCAAAGAAAATAACTGAAAGGGGCATCTGCCTTCAGCTGAGATTCAGGACTCTGGCCCTTCACTCCCAGTTACACAGTATACAGCCAAAATAAGAAGCATACAACCAAACACAGCAAGGCAATTTAGGAATAAGATTCCCCCAAAATAAAAACAGATAGAGTCTTGTTGAGCACTTATCAAGTAATTTGAATTCATCTGTAGGACTACTGTTTGCTGAGTTTGTGCATGGTTGCTACAAAATTACTTTCAGCCGAGGTAATTTGGCAAGTTGAACATCAATTTTAACTGCTACTTTGCTCTGACCAAGGCAGGGCATCTGTTGCATGGGACTTTTCCTTACTGTTAGTTTTCACTGTGGATCCCACTGGAAATGACAAGTGTCTGAGAGTGGAGGCTGACTCCAGGCCTTTTGGGAAAACAGCCTGCCAAGGTCATTGCCCTTGTCTGCATCCCTTCTGCCTGTTGTTTATGTTCCCTGCCACCTCAACAAGAAAGGCAAACACACAAAGGCCAAGCAGCAGACCCCAGAATAGTTTTCACTGTGTGTGTGCCAAGTTTTAGGTGACAGAGGAAACAAGCAGCATTCACACACCTGTTGGGTTGGCTCATGAAGCAGATGCAGGGATGCTGCTGAAACAGGTGGTGCCTCTAGGTACTTCCACACACTTGGAGGTGGACACCTATTACATGCCTGAGCTGAAACAAAAACAGTCATGATGGTTGAACCACATATTTGATATTTGTTTTCTTGATTTACCTAAAGAATTGTTAAATTCCTCTATTACTCCTCAGGTGTTAAACTGAGACCCAGCAGTCTGCAAGGCAGTCAGCAATGAGAAACTGAATCCACAGAAGCACAATCTGTTTCCTCTTTACCAGTCAGAGGAGTCAGACCAAAAGTTGACCACAACTGCTGAGACACATGGGTCACACCTAGCCATTGAATACTTGTAGTATGCCAACAGTTCTCCAGAATCGTGTGTGCTCCTGGATAGTGCCTCACTGATTGCAAGTGAAAAGGATGCTGCAATTGTAAACCTGCTCAACAAGTCTTCCTGGAGACATTGCAAGAACAACTTTGCTAAGCAAAGAAACCCAAACAGTATGCGCCAGCCTTAGGAACTAGATTAGACATGGGGAACCCAACTCCAGGCAGGCTCCTGGGGAAAGCAACACCTCTTCAAACACAAGCACCTTTTTTGCCAACGCATGAGGCACTTACACTAGTTAATAGATCACACAGCAGTTAGTGCTTGAGTCACAGGAACTACATTCTCCAGCAGCTACATGCATCCTCAGCTTATAACTGTCTGGGAGCAGGGGGGAGTCATATGAATACTTAATACCTTCTTCACATTTATATTTATTAATGGCACGGAATTTCTTTCCAGAGCAGAACAGGTGCCTTACCAGCCAGAGCCCCATGCCACAGTACCTGAGCAAGGCACGCTGGAGAAAACAGCCAAGATCAGACAACTTCTTAGTGATGAGGAAGGTCCTTGATTAAGCCAGTCCACAGGTCTGAAGTAGTAGCATCCACAGCAAAACACAACCATAGCTGAGCTGGAGACCAGCATTTTTGCAGCTCTAGTCAGAGCTGAAAGCCCAGGGTTGAGCTTAAATAGAGCTCCGGGGCCTATGGGCAGGGGATGTGGGCAGACCACCCCGTGAGGCTGGTCAGGGCCATTAAGGTCTATTAGTAGGACTAGTAAGAACTAGTTTCTCTACAAAGGTGGCGCTTTGGTATCCAGCAGAAAGACAAGTTAACTATCCAGAGACTCTGTGTGTGTGTCAAGAGGATAAAGTCTCTTTTCAGTGGTGCCCAGTGACAGGACAAAAGACAACAGTCACAAACTAGAACACAGGAAGTTCCACCTAAACATAAGGAAAGACTTTACTGTAAGGGTGATGGAGCACTGGAACAGGTTGCCCAAAAAGGTTGTGGAGTCTCCTCTAGAGAGATTCCAAACCCACCTGGACATGTTCCTGTGCAACCTGCTCTAGGCGGATATGCTTTAGCAGGGGGATTGGACTAGATGATCTCCAGAGGTGCCTTCCAAACCCTATCATTCTGTGATTCTGTGCCCCAGAACACTGATAGAGAGATAACAGTAAAATATGCCAAGCTGCCTAGAACATGGACTTGCCCTTATCTCCTGGTGCAGTGTGATTGTTCTCTAAAAATGAAGTGAATATTGATGAAAGTTATTGATCAACAGCTCAGCAGATAGATAGCCTCTGTACATTCACAGAGCAGACACTGTAAATAAAGACATGACAAATATAATGTCAACAGATGCAGCAAGACAAGCAGACAGGAAGAAACTGCTCTGTAGAGTAGTTTCAGCCCCACACAGTGTGTAAGCAGTGTGCTTGCTTAGGTTTTAGTCAATGCACTGAGACTGCACAGCCTCACTATTTAAAAATCACTTTCAAAACTGTTTAAAGTATACAAGGTGATCCTTTCAGATCTCTCAGCTTAAGACAGATTTCCATCCAGTTTGCATAATGTCCTTGTGCTCTTTCCCATTGCTTGTGTGGCAGCAGATTCCACACAGCTTCTGACTGTGCTGGTGAGGCATTTGTATGCTCTCCTCATCAAAAGTACCAAAATGAGAGGTGTATTAGGGAGGAAGAGAGAGACAGAGAGAGATATCTCTCACCTGGAGAATAGAATTTACACCATTTCGCAGAGGACAGTTATAACTCTCAATCACATTAGTAGATCCCAAAGTTACCTAGAGTTGAAAAGCTCTATATTCCATTACCAGAGATCAGGAAAGTGAGATGCCCTGTAACTTAACCCCTCACACAGCAGTACTTTGTCTGCTACTTGAATAACCTGGATGCTTGAAAAGTGCTGTTAACTCTTCGGAGTGATGCTAAACTACTGGCTTTTTTGCAGTTACTACTACATATTGATTTTTTAATGATACTGTAATTCATGTTGCAAATCAATGCTTGAACTTGTGGATTTATACTTTTATCAACTTGCATTCTTTAGAGATTATTTTGTCATAGAACTTCACAGTACTATTTTAAAAAAAAAAGGAATGGTGTTAAAAAAAATCACGCCATTATCATCAGCTATTACTACTGAGGCCAAACACCCATCTGACAGTCTACATCTCCATCTATTACCAAAACTGCCCAGAGGCCCATCAGCTTGTCCTGAGCCAATGAATGTCTTTCACCTCCTCATTGGGAGCTCTTTGAACACCAGAAAACACCATTTCTCTCCTGCACACTGAGAGGGAAGAATGAAATACTGGGAACCTAGGGCCTGAATTTAAGACTTACGATGCAATGTGCACTCAGGGATGCCCAAAATAGGGATCTTACTTGTGATCTGGTTGCTTATCTGAGTGCATGTTAAATGCAAAGACAGTCTCCCCAGTAAAATATGAAGGATCATATATGTGGGCTCACCCTACAGAGCCCCCAGAACCACCAGGGCTTGAGCCTTGTCAACAAAAAACTTCTCCTTGATTTAGGGCAGATTGTTACGTCAATCAGTCAAGCCCTCATCATTGCCTGTCTGTCTTAAAGTCCCATCAGGGGTTGATGCAAAGCACTAAAGAGGAGTCTGATTGCATCACCTCCTGCCAAAAGTAGTAGGGAAACATGCTGCCTCAGGACTCTCAAGGTCAAAGACAGAGGTTTAATCCATGCTGCAGAAACTCTATACATTACAATACAATTAAGAAGTTGATATACTATCCCTCAAAGGTGCCTGCTGTCCATTACTGACGGACAGAAATAGAGATAATGTCACCATACAGGAGTCATCAATTGGCTTTTTAAGATATATTTGGTGGCAACATTTTCAAAGGCAGCACAGTCTGTCAAATTTCAGACTAACTCCTCTACATATGGTTCAGAAATTGGTATTTTAATATAGGGAAAATATAAGCAGCTTCAGCCATGCTATGATTGTTGGTGTGATACTATTGCTATTATTTCCAGATGGTTATTTAGTTGCCTCTGGTGCCTAAACCAGTTTGTGGTCTTGCCAGGGTTTGCAAACATTTCTCAAACTTTCTTTGATCTTCCTGACGCTGGGTTTAGTAAGAAGACACAAGTATTGTATTTCCCACTGAACAGAATGGGTAGACCAAAGACACACACTTGCCCAGAATGATAGACAGAGTTAATAGCAGAGACAAAATTAAAAACAGGGAAAAAACTGGAAACTTCAGTGCTGGACTATATATTCTTCATGGGGAAGTGTCATCTTCGCAAATGGCATTGCAGGGAGTGACAGTCAGGGTCTGTGAAATGAAATTAAATCAGTTTGGGTGGGGACACAGAGAGAGAATAGGACAGGGAAGAGTAAGAGACAGGGCTCAAAGGAAATGTAACCAACAAAGGACCAGATGTGACTTGTCTTCCTCTATTTTGACCAGCTGTCCATGGAAGGAAAAGCCTGGGGAAGGCATCTAGAAGAAAGTAGGCTTTTTCTCTTCTTACCAAATAAAACATCATCAACAAAAGCTAAAACAGATTTTAATGAGACAGAGGATCTCTATAAGAGGACCTTAAAAGCATGTACACTTTGAAGCCTTTGCATCTGCATATTTAAACGCTGATATATACTGTTGCTTGTGTAATAAAATGAGGACACGTCCCTCATGAGTGCTTGGACTTAAAAAACCATGACAGAAACTGAGCTCTGGATCTGCAGCAGCAGCTCAGGAAGTGTTGCTGACCTTACAGAGTACCTCCAGCAGGAAAAAGAGTTTAATCTCCTACTTTCAGAGAAGACTCTTAGCATGTCTTGCAAACCACATTTGACATTCAACCTACCCTACAAGGAAAGAGCAGGTTCTGAAGCTGTTTCCTATCAGCTTCCACTCTTTTTCCTCCCTGTTTAGCTGGAAGGAGTGTAGACATGTCAGCAGAGTGAAGGCCATTAGCTAGCAGGGGCAGTCAGGGAGGTAAGTTAAGACTATTGAGCCACTCTTTGCCACCAAAACCCTTTTTGCAGTATGGTTTATGGTGAAGGAGCAGGTTTTTCACCAAGGTATCATAGCAATCTCTTTCTCTAAGCATTACTATAATCTGCACCTGTGCACTCTCTGTGTAGTTTTTAGGCATCTCTGGCCAAGAACAAAACCACTCCCCAGGGTCAAGCTCGTCCTCTGCAAAAAAGCTCAGTCTGCTCCTCTGGCGTGGGGCTGCCTGGAGCAGCACGATGCTGTGAGTAGTTTGCTGGTGATCACCTAGCACACAGGCCTGGCACCTCTCCACTGCACCACAGTACACAGTGTGGACTTAGGTCCCTCAGGCTTTCCAAACAATGAAGGTAGCTGCACTTCCAGATCCTCCTGCAGGAGCTGCCAACATGGAAAGGGTTTTTTAGAGAAATGGAAAATCTCAGGAAAATCTCTTAAGTGGAAAGTTAATAGGTAGATAGGTACTCTCGAAGCATCTTGGAGAAATGGTAATATACATTTCATTTTAATAACTGGAAAATATGTGGTCAGACTGCCAGATTTGTCAGCCTCTTTTGTGCATTAAGCAGCTATATAGGGATGATGAAATTGTATGGGGATTTCTATCTCAAAGATACGGGGCCCATCTCTGTTTAAGCTGTGCTGCTTGTGGCCTTAATAGTTTTTTAACTGGCTTTTTAAACTGTGCAATAACAAGCACATTCTTAGCACCTTTCTAAGCCAGAGTGGGTTCCCTGAGCCAAAAGCTCAGCTTCATAACTGCTCACCCCTGTGCAGTTCACTTCACCAGCAGGAGAAGCCTTGTTAGTAATTCATGAGTACTGCTTGTAGATTGAGTTCCTCAAGCACTTTTACTGTTGTGAAGAAAGGAAAAAGTGGTTTACTCTGTAAAGGTGTGATATTTATATTAAAAAAACCCAACCAAACAAAAAACAACAAAACTTTGAAAAGACTGTTGCCTTGTTCATAAGAGCACAATGAAGCTAACTTGATCACTCTAAAGTTCAGAGAGATCATGTGTGGGCTTCTGAAACCCAGGAATAAAGCCAACTTGGCCTAAACAGCATTTCATTTGTCTTGACCATTTAGAATGCCAGCTTTCCTTAGCTGCCTGTTAGACTCCATATGAGTGCAATGCACATTCTCTAGTTTAGCTTCCTTCTATGGCTGGATCAGATTGGCATGTTGGACTGTGAATGTGAATCTAATTTCCTTGCAGACTTGTACTTGAAATACAATGACAGAGAGACATTATTCCTTCAAATGTATTTCTCTGACAACTTGCTTTGTATTTCTGAGTAGATTCCTTGAAGAAAATATGCTTTCTTTCCCCATCCTTCTCCCCCAACTCTTAGTATCTTTCTCTGAGCCAAGATGCTTTATCAGATTTTTTCCCTCCATCAGATGAGACGCATACTGAAGTGAAAAAACATTTTTAATCAATTAACAGAAGTCCCCCGCTGCCAGCAGTGCAATCACTCAGCTAGTATGATAAAGATGCTCATCAGAAGAAATTATGAAGAGATTAAGTTCTTTAAGAATTGACCTTAGCCTTGGGAGTAGTTTTGATTAGGAAGGTATTATCCTAGGGAAGACACTTATCAGCATTTGGTTTCCCAACAGGTGCTTGTTCTTTTTTAAAAATTCCACTTTCTTGTTTCTTCCTCTATTCCCCTGTGAAAAGGGGATTTATTAGCATAAATCAGAAATATAAATCTGGAATACCATATATCAGACAAACTCACCCCAGCAGCCAGGTGAAGAAGGGACGTGTTTTTATTCTTTGGCCTATGTAGTGTCAGGTTATGGAAACTGATAAAATAGATCTTACATTCATGCATGTTGCTTCAGCTGAGAGAATCTGATAAACCTGCAATGTAAAAATGGAAATAGAAGAGCAGCTCCCTCCATCTGCTGGCACCCAGCCTTGAGAGGCAATGACCTGGAGCTAAAATGGTTTGGCTGCTCCTGTTCCCTCCTCTGCCTGACCTCCTGGTTCCCTATTCACCAGTCATCCTCTCTGCTTCTCAGACAGCAGCTCCTCTCTCTTCCCCACTGCTCCTCTCTATGTTGCAAGGAGCAGATCCTGCTCCTGTGCTGCCCCTGCCATCTGGAGCAGCATCCTTATTGCTCTGCACCTAATTGAATTTGAGGAGAAACAGGGAGTCAGTCTCAGGAAGAGACATTTCTTAACTCTGCTTTATGACTCCTCCAAATGTGACATCTCCTGGGAGAATTAAACACCTCCTGAAGCTTTGCTTCTTTTTGCCTCCAAAAGTTCAACATTTGCCTACTATTTAACCCATGGCCCACTATATCTTGAAATGATGCCTTTCTCCTAAAGCTGACTCACACTGTAGCTTCCTTTTAGAGGGTAGTCCCTTCTGTGACAGGAATATCCCACCCTTGGCTCAATCCCTATTGTCTGTCTTCAGAGCAATGAAATCTGGTTTTTCCTATGTGGAAGGGTCAGATATGACCCCCTCACTTGCTGAGTTGTATTACACAGACAGAAAAATGAGTTCCTAACAGCCTGCAGGAGAAACAGCACCCAAACATGAACAGCCCTCTGCATGAAGGGTGCAAAACCTAATGGTTTTGCTTCCTCTTGCACAGGGTGGGACATGCTGATGGATAATCTGTTTTATGGCTAGTGAAATCCAGCAACAAGCAATTTCTAATCATTGTTCAAGGAAAGTATGAAAAACTGTAAATTGACACGCAATCCAGATGCACTTACAGATGCCAAGGCTCTGGCAACCTCATAACATTAGGAAACTTATTGTTAGTATCAATGTTAATATTGGAGAGACACAAATTAGAATCAAGTGTGACACAAGCCAAGAACAATTCCATGTAGGGAAAGTTCACAGAAGCTTACAGAGAAGGAAAGCTCAAGGATTTCTGATCATCACTCCTCTTTGACAAACTGTTCTTCAGACCTTTGAGGAAACTTCAGCCTGAAATGGGGGTTACCAGAAGCCCCAAAAGAATCTTGGACACAGGAACAAGAAGCCAGGGAGCAGCACTGTACAGCATACAAGATTACTTGGAGACCATATAGTGTGCCACCTGCATCTCTCTAGGCCACCACAGTAGTCTTGCACTTGATGATTGGACCAATTTGTGACACAATTGTAAGCTGATAGAAATAGATTGCTGTAAATTTTGGGCATCTCCAAACCACCTCAAGAGTATGAGTGTCTTGAGATACATGGATGTAAAGGGCCACGCTGCCAGCCACATGTCCTAGCAAAAGCCAAGGGGATGCCAGCAAGTGGGACTGGCAGTGCAGGCCATCACTTATGGGACAGGCTTTTCAGCCCACCCTGTGCTGAGGCAGTTTTAGTCTTAGCAGCTTCCTGGAAAGCTGTGCACTGGTAAGGAGCGCTAACTAGGTGGTAAAATTTCATTTTACACTGAAATCTACAGACTCGGTAAGAAATGGCCACTGGCCAAGTGGTAAAATGAATGAAGCCAGTATCAGGAATAAACCTGAAAAGCTGGACAACACCAGAGCTAATCTAATGTCAGAAACAGTATTTTAATACAGACTGAGTCTGACGTGTAAGTAGCTGTGTTGGCAAAGGGAGAGTACTGAATTAGTCCCATCTGAGCTTGTGGCTGCACTTTCCTTGCACATGCTTGTCTCTGATTCAGTGCAAACCTTTTCCCAATAAGCATAACATAAAGGGTAGAGTTTCCCCAAATCCTCTGTGGTCCTGCCTATGCAGTGTCATCACTGCTTTAGCTGTCATAGGGCTCTCCCGAGGCCCACCCATATGTCCAGGAACTTGCCCATGGAGATCAGTGGTCACCTGAGTACAGCAGAGGCACAGAAAGGGCAATATCTCTTATCCCTGCCCCAGATACCTCATGTAATCCTCTAGCATGAATGTGCCACTGGAGTTCCTTTTCTGTTGCACAAGCTTCATGGGGGTGATTTGGTGATCTTTCCTTGAGGGTAGAGTTGAAGCCATATGATTCTGGAGTTAGGATAGAGTCACAGTTTCTTTCCAGACCATGCTGCAACTCCAGTGGATAATCTATGATCTGCAGAACACGGGGGCCAAACATCTGCCACAGGGAAGAGGCAACACAAGGTGAATGGGCTGAAAGTGTTGCAAAGGAAACACCTCTTCCACCTAAAGGCTGAGCAGTGCTCAGTCACTACTGTTAGAAACTGCCTGGAAGTGTAGATGTTAGTTATGCCAGATCAGTGTAGAAGCAGAGAGATTCATTCCATTTCGTTATGAAATGGTACCAAGCACCAAAAAGCATCAGCTTTCAAGTTCGTAATTTATAAATTAAGTGTAAATAGCCCATATTCAGAACTCCTCTCCAGCCACTTATTTATCCTTCCCCTGTGAAAAATTAATAAGTCTATAAAATAGCTTGTAAATTTAGAGCGGTCATAGTTTTTTTTTAAATCAACAGTGCAATTTTCCTAGAGACCCTGAGCTGGCTGCAGCCAGCTGTTAATCACTGGTCTTAGGTGTGCTGCGATGCTACAGCAAAGGTTTTCCACCTCCTGCCAAGATTCCTGTTGCAGAGCAGTGCTAGAGTCAAGACAAAACACTCTGGTTACTAGGCTCTCCTAGGACAGCAATCCCTGATTTCGGCAGCATGATTCCTTCATGGGGTGCTTGAGGATTTAGCCTCTTATCCAAGACATCAGGAGAAGAATTAGTGAGACAATTTTTATAATCAATTTTTAAGTGGAAAATTCACCCCAGGCAAAACTTTTGGTCTGTGGGAAGGAAAAGAAGCAGAATCAGATCAGCTCACTCTGTATTTCTGCTAAGAGGATTCTCTAAGGGACTCTTTTGCTATTTGGTGACCTTTTGGACTTGCCTCTAGACAAAAGTCTGTGTTGGTTATTTTGCAAGACCCTCTGCAACTTAGCACGGACCTGTATTCCTGCCCATTAGGGTGCACTCACTTACCAAGAGTAGAAGACAATCAGACAGAAGCAGGAGATGGGTAGACTCAAGGACAGGCACAATGCTCCAGGTATTGAGGTCCTGAAGGACCACAACACAGGACTGCAGAGAACAGGCAACAGACTAGTCTAGAGATACCCACATGGGTCTGAAAGCAACTGTCCACGCAGTTGAAGACATACCTCCACCTACCTCCATTCTCTTCTACCATCTCTAGGGACTTGCTCAAGGCTCAAATAGATGCCCATGAAGCCTATTCAAAACGTTTCTACACAAGAACTCTGTACCGAAATGCATCGCTGCTTGCTGGTCTGTGCTTGGCCAGGGATGTTCAGAGGAGACAGGATTTTATGGCTGCTACAGCATCAAAAGAGGGGATGTTCTGTATCACAAGGGAGGGTGATATCAGTATGCAGGATGAGATGGCTGTAGGACAAGCTCCATGATTTTATGTTCACTTTTATACTTATGGTTAGCATTCGGAAGGATTTGTTCAATAAAGAATTTTGGCTAAAAAGTTGTTTCACAGAAAGAAACTCTTATTGTTAAGCTCTCTAATGAAATATCCAGCTCTTTTTTGTTGAACAGAAAAAACCCACATTCAAGTAAACAAGGTGGAGCAAACAAAGCATGTAGATTACTTTTCCCCATCCATATACATATGTATGAGGATGTTCTGTATTCCTTCTTCTATACAGTCAAATTATCACAAGCAGTAGGTTGTTGTGACAATTTATGACAAAAGTAGCAAATTTCATTAGATGTAATGTTAACTTATTCATTAAATTCCTACAAACATTAAAATAGATACTATTCCTTTCCAGACAAGGCTGAGAGATGAACATAACTTTATCACTGTTGCATGTGAAATATTTGTAATTGAGCAGAAAGCCTCATCCCAAATGCATAAAAATGTAAGGCTGCGGCAGCAAATGTGATTTGATTTCTTATAATCTAATCATTTTGCTCCATATGTGGCCCCCAACCTGTTTAGGATTGTTAAAATTCCTGGGTATTGTAGGGTCTTCCCCAGAGAACGGTGGGAAGAGCTATGGACAGCCTGGACCAGATGGGATGCCAGTGACTCCAGCCAGCAAAGACAGAAAAGAGGACAGTGGTTAACTCCTCCTCTGCCAGCCACCACAGAGGAGGTCCAAACAGCAAAATTAATGCAGGCTGCTTTCCAACACTGTAAAAGGCAGTTTATCGTCTAAAGCTCCTGGGAGCAAACTGCTGCAGCCCATGGGGATAAACAGAACAAGGACTGGTAATCACATTCTCCTGAAAAATTCTTCAGTGTTGTAGGTGGAAATTTCAGTTGATTGCAAGTTCCCCTGGATATGTGAAGAAAGAGGGGCTCACAGGAGCCCAAGAGAAAAGTGAAATGCTGTAGATGAAACTAGCATCTACGAGATGAAAGGCCTCTTGGTCAGACTGAAGATGTTTATAAAAAGCTAACGGAGTTGCACAGAATCAGAGAGCCTCCCTCCAGGAGTGAAATTTGGCAGGCCTGCGCTTGATTTAGGAGCAAGTCTGACTGCTCAGCATTCCCTGCCCCTAACTTGTTACTGAAAGGAGTTAAACAGGAAACACTTGGATGCTCCTTGTCCACCAGAGTGGATTAGTTCTATTTATTCAAGTTTAATCCTTTGGCATATAAAACAAGTGACACTAGCTAAAAACAAAATATAGGATTATCCTATTAAAATGGCACACTGATATGCCACTTCTTTTCTTTGTGTGACATTCTTACCCAAGATAGCCAGCAGTTTTTAGTTAAGCTGAAGACCCCACCTTATTATTTAATACCTGCCCAAACTATTTTGCTGCTTTGATGGCTTGAACGGAATTTTGTAGGTGTTTTCTGAGGCATTATTTGAAAGGACTTAGCCTAAGATCATGAAAGCCTAAGGGTATGGTAAAAGAAAAAGGAAATGAAAATAGCAGCTCAGGACTTTGAATATGTTTTGCTCTTTAATTCATAAAAAAGCTGCTAGTGTAATACCGATTTCTGACTGGGAACTTGAAAGATTTCTCTGTTGCACTGAATTTATACTTGTGGAAGAACAAATTCTGACGTGAAAATAAGGAATTTCCCTATTAAGATGGATATAGTAACCTCAGATACAATCTCTCACATCCCACAAGATCAGAGCTCTGCACAGGAAGTCTCCCCTACATCACCTCTATTATTTCTCAACAGACCCCTCTGACTAATTACAATAATTCTTAAATATATGGAATATGAAAATAGTGAGGGCTAATCATGTGCCCATAATCTTCAGACTGCTGCT
The DNA here is from genome assembly GCA_013401335.1 of Brachypteracias leptosomus. Classification (NCBI taxonomy): domain Eukaryota; kingdom Metazoa; phylum Chordata; class Aves; order Coraciiformes; family Brachypteraciidae; genus Brachypteracias; species Brachypteracias leptosomus. The sequence continues at coordinate 33,974 of VYZX01005582.1, forward strand.
TACTAGAAGACCCTTCAAGGCTATCTTTAATTTCAACAGCATCAGAAAAAGATCATTTTCAAATATAAAAGCATCAGCATCTTATCCTGGAGAGGGACTGCTAAGCAAAAAATGTGTAATTTTAGTAGACAGATCACTATATAATTCCATGGAGAACTTCTCAACATAGACATGACATAATGGGGGCTATGGATCCAAAATGTAGAAGGCCACCAGCATTTTATCCTACAAAACCAATATGTACTGCCAGGACAGCCCACCAGCTTCCAAAACAACCTATTCCTATAGTCTCACCTGGGTGCACGCTGCAGGAAAATTTCAAGTCTGCTTTTGACTTATAAGCAATTCCCTGTCTCTCCTGCCTATTAATGCCTCTGAATAAAACAGACTAGGGATTTTCTTATCAGACAGTCCTCTGAGTGCTTGTGCATTGCCAGGATTTGACAAAACCTGGAAGAAATAGAAGCAGCTGCCCTGCTACAGTACCCTCGATAGGTTTTAAGTGCCAGACTTTTGCTTAGGCTCAGCTTTCACAGCTTCAAAGGAAAGTGTGATTCTTTCTGGAGCTCAGCTGTGTGTCTAAGAAGGTATTTTTTGAGCAATAATACTAACAAGAAGTATGTTAGCTTCTCAAGGACATACTATCTCCAGTAGCTGTTAAGCAATGATTCCAACAATCCCTCAGCTTGGGAGGGGATTTTTACAGAAATTTGCACCCTGTTTTCTGTAGCCATAAGGACAAGTGAGAAGTTAGATTCTCTTGCCAGGAGGAATAGATTGTAACTTGCAGCCATATAAAATGCAAAGTTTACTTGGATGCTATAATTCCCCCTGTAGATTGGATATCGAAGATATTAGAAAATGCCAGACATCCATAGCTAGTTCCAGTCAGGGCTATGAACAGTTTATAAATGCTAATTAGTTAAGAAGGTATTTTGTAGGCAGAAAGGTAGGTGGGAGCCAAAGGCTAATAATTTCAACTCAGGTGTTCATAGGAGATACATATATATATATGCACATATGTAAAAGACCAAAAAGGAGAATATTACTTGTCCCATAACTGAAAGATTAGATTTCTCTTCCCCCATGCATTTTTTATGTGCTTACAGAGTTTCATGAAACAGAACCCCCTGGGCATGGCTGGGGCCGAAGGGAAGTTGCTGGTGTTTGGGTCATGGCCTGGGTTGCAGCCAGGGCCTGATCCAGCTGGGCAGTGGGTGGGAGCACGGCCTCGTCCTGTTACTGTTCTCCCATGCATTGACTAATGGGAGACACTAGAGCTCTATTGACCCTTCACATGAATACTCTTCCCTGATGAAAGTGACCTGACCATCTCAAAGGGAGGTTGCCAGGGCAGGGCACTGCCTCATCAGAAATACACGTGGTCCACTTTTGCATCCCTCTGCCAAATATGAAGCAGTGCTGCATGGTGTGAGACAAGGCATGCTGCACAGCTCTCCAAGCATCCTTTTGAAAGGGATGCTGCAAAAGAGCAACCAAATGCTATGGACAAGGAGTGCTGTGGGACAATGTGCTATCAGTAGTGTTGTCAAGGCTAGGGGATGCTCTTCTTGCTTGAAGAATCCCTTGCCTGAATACAAAAATTTGGGCCGCAGTTCCAGAAGATACACATCTAAAGTGTCTTTAAGAGCTGCAAGTGAGATCCTTGACAGTCTGACTCTGGGCTCCAGTTTCAACAGAGTTCCTTTAGTTTTAGCCTCACTGATCTTTTAGCAGAGCTACTACGTAACATAAAACAAATCAAGTCTCTGTCATCAAAAGTGATCATCTCTTGCATTTGTGTAAGGTGCTGATTGCCAGCTGAGTGGGGACAAAAGTAGGATCTCTTGAACAGCCCCCCTGAAGTAAGTGACTCAGCTCCAAGGTGCAGCAGAGCCTGCTCATTACAGACTATGATTTTCTGGTGAGAAGTCTGTTGTATCAATTTTATGCCAAATCAAGGGTTTAATTTATCCCTGTTGTAAGTCCAAGTTCAGTCAAGCTGTATGAGTCATGAAGTTAGCTTTTAATTTTCTCCATAGAGAATACTATTTTTTGCTTTGATACTGCTTCAATGAACCTCTAAATCTACAACCATGCATCCTGCTGCAGCAAAGCATGTAGGCACACACGTTGGAACTGTGAGAGAAATCATTGAAAGAGGAACTGGACTACTTCCATACTTAAACTATCTCATCATCCTCTCACCTGACATCCTTGCTCATATTATTCAGCAAGAGACAAAATACTCCTTCAAGCCTTTGGCTTAACACAGCTAAAATGACAGCCAGTAGAAAGACTCCCATTGCCTTCCCTGGAAGCTGAGTTGCCCTGGGTAATGGCTTGTCCTCATGGCAGTGGGGAGGGTGAGACAGTGAGTCTATCCCTTCTATAACAAACATGTCATCTCTGTATTGACCAGAGATTTTATCAGATATGAGTGTTGCCTGCTCCTGAGCCCTGCTCAAAGATCTTCCTACTTAACACTGGTTACTTCCTTACATTTCTCCCTGCTTGCTTCTGCTTATGAAGCCCTCAAAATTGCAGCAAAAGCATACTGTAGCTCCTACACATATGGCCAATATCTTTTCTCCCATCATTTGTGTTCAGTGCACATTTTTTGATATACCTCATCTGACCTACAACTCTCTCTTCCAGGCCTGCTCTTGGAACTTACTCAACTTCACACCTTTGTCTCGTGCTTCTCTTTCATTATGGGAATGATTTGCTTCTAGCTAGGTCCTTCTATTTTCATTAGTTTCCATATCCATTACCCAGACATTACCTGTTCTGGATCTCACAGCAGAATGACAATTTGTCAGAATGATCCTATTTGTTATTTACTTTAGCTAGTTGCCTAGCAAGCACCTTGCAATGTCCCTTCCTAGCTCCACAGTGTCAATACTCTGATCATACAGTACCTATATCAAGGCTCCCACACACTGTTCCTTTTTTAGAAGCCCATTTGCTCAGCAAAACTTTGATGCAAGTAAATTTTCAGCAAACCTTTGATGAACATCATTATTCTTGCCATCTTCTGCAGTGAGAGTATGCACACTAAATATTTCTATTACATCAGTTAATAAGCAAATTTACATTTTCATAAGGATCTCTTCAAGAGATCTTGCATCAAGAGATGCTGCATCAAGAGAAGCGTGGCCAGCAGATCGAGGGAGGTGATTCTCCCCCTCTACTTCACCCTCATGAGACCCCACTTGGAATACTGTGTCAGTTCTGGAGCCCCTATTACAAGAAAGATATGGACGTGCGGGAACATGTCCAGAGAAGGACCACGAGATTGATCAGAGGGCTGGAGCACCTCTCCTACGAGGATAGACTGAGAGAGTTGGGGTTGTTCAGTCTGGAGAAGAGAAGGCTCCGAGGAGACCTTATTGTGGCCTTCCAGTATCTTAAGGGGGCCTACAAGAAAGCTGGGGAGGGACTTTTTAGGATGTCGGGTAGTGGTAGGACTAGGGGGAATGGCTCAAAACTAGAGGTGGGTAGATTCAGATTAGACGTTAGGAAGAAGTTCTTCACCATGAGGGTAGTGAGACACTGCAACAGGTTACCCAGAGAGGTGGTGAAAACCCCATCCCTGGAAATTTTTAAGGCCAGGCTGGATGGGGCTCTGAGTAACCTGATCTAGTGGGAGGTGTCTCTGCCCATGGCAGGGGGTTTGGAACTAGATGATCTTTGAGGTCCCTTCCAACCCTGATGATTCTATGATTCTTATGCAGAATCTGTTGAAGCCTTTCTACTTGCCCCTCACCTGCCTCTTTTGGCAAACTTGGAAAGGCTTAAATAATGCATCTTCAAATCCAGGGGTGCAATGGTAAAGAGTTACTGCAAGTAATTCTCTTCAAACACTGAACAAGAGACTTTATTTCAAAATAAATAAAAGGCCTAGCCTCCCTACTATACTCCATCTTTGCCCCCTGCAAAGTGCCTGCCCAGAAGCTGATGCAGGCTTCTGGGGTTTGCCTTTCCAACTAGATCTGAAGAAGCTGAGTGCAGATGCCCAGAGGGACATCCCCAGGACTCTCTTCCTGCCGTCTCAGGGCAAGAGGCCAAGTAGTAGACAGGAATCCCAGTTATACCCAGCTCTTGCTCAGCAGGAGCAGGCCTTTTCAGGACTGTGGCTTTTCAGGACTGAGGCTACAAATGCTTTGTAGCCTCAGCTGCAGAAGCGATTGTTTGCACTTGCTGTGAGCAGTTTCCCATGCACTCTTTTCCTGCCTGCTCCCTCAGCCACAATGCTTTCACACCAGAAATACTCCCCCAGCCCATACGCTGTTGGAGTTTCTTTCTTACACAGCAAACCAAGAAATCTGCTCAGCTCTATTCAGTAGATTCCTGACTGTCTTCAAAGGATTGCTAATTCCAGTCTGTTTAAAAAATGCAGAGCATTCCCTTCCTTACAGCTTTTCTATCTTCCCTTCTGTGAGCCTTTCAGCACCTGTTGGGCCATAAAACACACACCAGAAGTACAGTGCACCTGAAATTATCTGAAACTTCTGTAGTGCTATAGACAAGGAAATGGCAAGCTCCATGGAAGGGCCATCAAGCTGCTAATGCAAAACGAGTTTTCTGGAGGAGATCGGTGCACCCCTGGCCAGCTTGTACAAAGGGCTAACAAGGGTTAACAGTGTTTGTTCTCTCCATCTCACTCCCTCCTCCTCCTGTCTGTGTGTTTCTACCAAAGACATGCTCTCTGACCAGCCACCACTGGAATTAGGCTGCTCTAACAGTCTGGCTGACACTCTGTATAGGAATAAAGTCCTGCTGTCTGGAGGCTGCACACACAGCCCTCCAGAAGGAACTCTAGAACTGAAAGAGCAACCATACATACTTTGAAGATTTCAGAATTATGCAAGTTTAAAATAACCTCTGAAAACACCCAATTTAAGGAAACACCAAAACTCTCTGGCTTTTTTACTTTTCTAAAAGACTACAAGCGTTTTACTTACTATGTCTCTTCAGAAGCCTTTTGGAAAATTCAGTTCTATCCCATTAAACTGGTTGCGTAGTTTTGGTTTTCATGTGTTTACAGAGATCTGAAAAGCTTATGTTGTTTTATTTTATGCTTTTTTGGCAAAGAAAGGAAGTGATCTGGGGATCATTTGGCCAGGAACACAATAGGTAAGCAGAATATTTTTTGTATGTAACATTTCCAAGAGTCTGAGAGTATATTGTTTGTGTAATCGAGTGAAATCAGCCTTTAGGATGATGTTCTCTTTGAGATAAGCTGATTATAGGTTGGTTGCTTGCTTGGTTGGTTTGTTTTCCTGGACAAGAAAAGCTGAGCTGCCGTGGTATCAGTGTGGTTTGCAAGATCCTGTCATTTAAGCAGCAGAAAGACTTTGTTTTGAAAAACAAAATCCTCTGAGCAGCACAGACCAACTGATTCCACTTTCAAAGGTAAAACAAAATATTTGGGGTTGTGTTTTGAATCTGTAAGCTATAGTTAGACTACAAGAATAACAAAGCGGGGGAAAGGTTGCTCAGAATCATAAAGAAAGCTTCAAGAACATAAAAAATGGAAAATTAAAAATGAAATTAATAATCTTAACTATTCTTTCAACTTGTTCAGAGAGTTGTTTAACCTTGCATTCAGCCAAATGCTAAAAACATTACAAAAAAGGAAGAGAATATCCTAACTTTATTAGGATGTTAATTAGGACATTCAGATAACCTGTAGTGATAATTTCAATAATCTTCTCACTGATACTGAAGATGTGCATTACTCTGGGAATCACAGATGAAAACAAATTTTGTGCATAATCTATAGATGTATATTTAAATGTTCATGTTTGAAATGGATTTATAAAGGAATAGTTCCTTTTATAAAGTCACTTTAATTGTAACAGACAGCAGGTCTGCTGAATTGTGGGTATTTTGACTGCCTGAGGTCTTCTGCACATTTACAGGCACCATGAGGAAAGAGCTAATATCAGAAATAAGTAAAAATTACAAAGGATGGAGACTTTGTCTTTTATATTCTCTTCTATCATTAGCCAATAATTAGATTTAACCAGGATCTTTATTCTTTGCTGTTTGCAAGATGCAATACGCTACTTTTTCCCCCAAAAAGATCTTGCTCACAGAGCTCCCTCTGCTTTCCAAATCCATGAGCTACAGCTGGCACTTGTATTAAAGGTCTGTGTTCTCTCCCTTTTATGCCCCTTCCTCTTTCTGAAACTGGATGTATCAGACAAAGTTGTAAGGATAATCAATAACTTCACATCAGAGCATACAGTCAAAATTTCTTGTTCTCACTGTAGCCTCGTCTGTGCAGTTTTGTGCCATATACACAGCATAGTTTTAATAATCTCAGCATTTTCAGAGATGATTTTAGGGACTGCTTGTGTTTCTTTCATAGATTCAAAGCTGATAATAAAGCCTCTGGGAGAAAGGGGGGGGAGGAGAGAGGGGAAAATAATTTTTGAAATCTCTTATCAAAGTGAACACAATAGAGTGGTTACAGTTGTTACAAGTTCCAGTGAGCAGCAAATGCCTTGAGATGGGCTGGAAGTGAAGAAGGTGTGAAAGGGATGGGCAACAAAAAAAACTAACTCAGAATTATTTATCTACCTGTCCTACAGTAATAAAGCTTTCCTTCCTCCTGATAAGATACACAAAGAGCTTAAAATCTCCTAAGCATCAATTTAGGGATTTTTATCCAGGATTCTCCACTTCTCAAACAGTATCTTACACAACTCTGAAAAACTTAATCTGATCCTCTTCTCTACACATACCTATAGCCACAATGGATGAAATAAAAATTAAATCTCTGACAGAACAGCAGATGCACTATTTAGTATATAATGATCTCCTGTGAGTTTTAAAAGTGACAGGTCCATTACAAATAACCCAGCCTTGAAATTTAGCAAATTAATACTATAATCTGGCAAAAATGTTTTTAAAATGAAATTCTACACATTTTTTCAGCAGTGAAAGGTTTTCTTAGTAACTCTCGTGATATTGCACCTGTGCTACATTAACTGTATATTTCTATAATAGACAACTTCATAGCAGCTTCTGCCATTAAATCTTTGCAGAGAGATCTTCTGAGAAATACTTCTCTGTGAACTTTAAGCAATTTACAAAACAGACTGGTGGTTTGAATGCCTGGCTTGCTGTGATTATGATAAATACCATGAAAAGCATAGAAAAAGGGTCACTGTCCTCCAGGACAACAGTTTCTATTCACTTTTGTCATCTCATTTTGCAGTACTGAAGATGTCTTGGTTCTGGTTTTATCTGCCAGTCCACCTTCTCATGGTGGCTCGTCTATGTCATTCCATAAAAGCACCCACCACCAGTTCCCAACAGAGCTTCAAGACTGATCTCTTCAATTTCTACCACTCCCTGATACTTGCTGATGGTAAGGAAACTACAGTTCACTTGCTGAAGGACATAACTAAAAGGTAAGAGCAAATTAGTCACCCCTATGGTCAGATACTTCCCTATGACACTGGTAGCTGTATGCTCCCAGTACAAGCCAAGAACAGCTATGCACCTGCAGAGCTCTATCAGGGTCCCCTGAATTTCCAGAGAATCACAATTTGGTGATGCTCACAAGAGCAAAACTAGGAGCTCTCCTTGTTAGAGGCAAATGGGTATTGAAATCTCAGAGAAAAACGGATTTTCCTATGCTCTAGTGATAACATTAAGATTGCAATTAGGAAGCAAAAATCTCATCAGTTTAACATGATCAGGTAAGGACCTTATGAACCCCAGAGCCATCCAAACAGGAAACCAAAAGATTATAAGTTTTGTCTTAAAGTAAAAGACTCAAGAATGTGGAACTGTTACCAGTGAAGCTTGACTCTGGCCCAGTAGCCATATCCTGAAAGTAAGCCAGACCTCTAGGATGACATGATCTATCCATAATGACTAGGCTTGTCTCATTAATGAGCAAGAAAACCTTGAATTACCTTTAACTGCAGAGTGAGTGACCCAAGTTCAAATATTTCTGGGGCTGTATACAGTCCATATACCCCAAACCAACAGAAATAAACAGAAGACCAAAGGAGTGAGGTAGTTGATCAAGTTTTTTTAAGCAGAAATCAAAACCTGAGCAAGTAGAAAGACGTCGCTTTGTTCTGCTTACACACAGCAGCCTCTGTCATGACAACAAGTAAGTTAGAACTGGCCGGGATGAAACTGTCATTGACATCTTACAATATTCACGACCAACTAAAGGCATTCTTTTACATTCACTTCACTTGACATGCAGAAAAACCTAGATCAGAAGCACATATGAGGGAGCATAGGCTTGAAGAGTTTTCACCAAACACCAGTCAGGAAATCCTGGAAAAAAATATATCAAATTCCCCAGAGTTAACCAACATACGGTTATCTAGAAGGCTGCCTGTTTATCACATCCATCATCCAAAATAACCAGGTAACTCCTAAGATATGATATTCACCTGACATGTTAAATTCAATGGGAAAAATAAATTGCCTATGATAAGTGGCTTAAACTTCCAGCAAATATTTGTGGATTAGAAAAAATACATAGCATGTATTATTCCCACAGCTGAAGATTTCAGACATTCAACATCCCTTTATGTGATACACCTTAAAGGGCAGCAGTCTTTTCTACCCACAGTGGAGTGCTCCACATCAGAACAGATGATTACAAGGAGTCTCAGGCAGACTTGAATTTCCCGATGCTTTCCCTCTATTTTTAATCCACATTTATAGGTACTATTTTGTCCTGGAGGAAAGCAGAACTCTTACACCTTTCACAATAACAGTGACCCCCTGTGACGTTCCCATTGAATGGAACATACTTGTTCACAAGGCTTCAGCAAATTTCCTTGGAAAAGCAGCACAAGGTAAGACCTCCAGTCTGCCTAAGCAGAGACAAAGCAAGAATAAGTTATTCATAAGGAGTTGTGTTACAAGAAGTTCCCACAACCTTAAACATGTTATACTCCCCTCTCCTGTAAAATGCCATGGGCTGAAGAGGACATCCCTGTCTCCATGGGTGAAATATGGGAGCTCATGGGATTTTGCCATCAACTCGAGTAAATCAAGTATTACAGGAGAAAGTCTAAATCTAAGGTCAATTTTTGGGAACAACCCTGGGTCTTCAGGACTCCACAAACAGATCAGCTGCATAAGCTGTTTGTACTGGCCCAAATTCCCACAGAAAAAGAGCTGAGGCAGCAGAGGGTTTAGGCCACTTGAACTGAGCATTTTGTTCCCCACAGCGATGCAGAGAAGATTTAGCTGCTTATTTGTCTAGGAATACCATCTACCACAGCAATTGGCATTACGCTGCCTTTAGCCTAAAAGGAAATTCCATTTACTTGCGTTATTTTTTGAATTAATTTTTCAAACTAAGATCTGAAAGCTGCCATTAACAAGTTCTTATCTGTCAGACAGGTACACCTGACTGAGGAGTTCAAATAATGTTCCTTTGAAGTGATAAATTTTCCCTCCTCATAGGGTACAATGGCACAAAACTAAATCACAGAAAAATCCTTTCATAGAAAGTATGAGTCTCCTTGAAGTGCCCAAGAAGACAGCCATTGGAAGAAGAAAATTGTAGGGACATCAGGCATGATACAAGTCAAGCTTTTGGAAGCTGCAGTTTTATAATTATAGTCTTTCTGAAAATGTAATTCTACAACTCACTGCTAAAATAAAAGCTACTCCAATTTTATAATAACAAATTACCAGTAGAAAAAAGTATTTTTAGTTGAAGCTGTTTGCATGGAGAAAATAGGGTGTTTCCTGACATGAACAATAAAACCTATGCAATGTGCTTTATAACTTCTGTTTTAACAGATGTGAAATAAGTCTGCTTTTTCCCTGCAGGTGATCATGATACACAAGAGAAAGCTCCAAGCATGGTGATCACCATTTTTAACTATAAGGGAAATTCTGTAGAGACTTACACAGGTATGTCTTCTCATTCTGCCCTTTACATGCTAGAGTTCTTATCCACTGAGCGAGACACACACATTACTGTGTATTTAACTACTGATACAACATCTGGGCACCTTTACCCAGAGCTTCCAATGGATCCACGCATAGATGTTATTGGCATTGGACATACAACAGTGACTCTGACCTGGAGACACAGTCCCTCTGTCCTGCAACACAGTGAAAGCATCCAGTACTGTCTCCTAGTTAATGAAAAGCACAACTATAAGAGCTTATGTGCTGCTGAGACAGCAATCAGATCCTCCGGAATGAAACCGCCATCTTTGTCTGTCTCTCCATACCTTCTTGAACCACAGCAGGTGATGATACTGTTGAACAGTGAATTGAGCATCATCAACAAAGTGATTAGTGGGGAAGTCAGGCAGATATGCATGGGTACCAAGAACACTTACACAATGCCCAATCTCAGTCCAGGTACTCAGTATTACTTTGATGTTTTTGTTGTCAATTTCCTCACAAATGCCAGCGCTGCTTACACTGGGACGTTTGCAAGAACCCTGGAAGAACACGAACCTAAGGTGACAGATTTGAAGGAAGGGAAAGCAATTCAAGTTGTCCTGGATGGGAAAAAACAAAAATTCTATAGCCTGCGGTACCAGGCAAGGCATAAGAAAATACAATTCGCCTTCCAGTTGTGTCATGGCCAAGTATGGGTTCACATAGCAAAGAATGGTAAAACAGTGGCATCAGAAAACATCTCAAGGCTGAAGTATTTCTCACTGAAGGGAAAGCTTCTGGACACTTATTTGGTGCAACTGAGGTCCACAGAGGAATCTAACTCTTCTGTTAAAGTACAAGTGGCCCCTCATTTCCACAAGCCCTTATTCCCACTTCTTCCAGAGAGCTTAAAAATCAAGTCCTTCAGTAAACTGAGGACCTGTAACTCGGTGACCATTGCCTGGCTAGGAACACAAGAGGACAGCAAGTACTGTGTGTACAAGAAAAAGATTGAAGAAGATCAGGTCTGGATGGAACTGCAGAGTGCAGACAGGTGCTCTGGACCTGAATCTCAGCACAAGTCAGAGAAAGTGCTATGCAAGTATTTTTATGATACAAATATCCAGCAAGCTGTCACTACCGAGACCATCAAAGGGCTGGATGCAGGGGTGCTTTACTTGTTCGATGTTTATCTCTTTGGGCCATCTGGCATCCCTGTCAGATATCGCAGCAAAGTTGTGAAGACTAGAAAAAACTGTTGGAGGTTTTGAAAGAAATGTTTTTAAATGAGTGATTGAAGAGTTATTATCAAAATCTATGCCAATCCATGACATAGCTTGTGCAGTTTAAAATATGCTGACAAAAAATTTAAAGCCATGAGATTCTACTAAGAAAGCATCTTAGTTGTCTAGATCATTACACTTATTTTTGCATCTTTTCTCCTGTTTACATTTCTTTTTTCCCCTCAGCTGTCTCATTCAGACATCAAACAGACTTGTGCAACAAAACCATGCACATGGAAATAAAATACCCATAATAGCACCCATGAGAAATAGATTGGCTAAAGTGCTTCTGAAATCCAATACAGAAGTGATGGAAAATGCCTCTCAAGAAACACACATCGTTATTTTAAAGTCCCAGACAGTTTTCCACTTTTTGCAACTACATCAGCTAATGAGGAACTGAGAGACTCCACAAGTCAAGCTGATCTTCAGAAAACAAACTTCCATGCTGCTTGAATTGGGATGGAGACAAAAAGAAATTTAAAAAAGCAGCAGAACTGGTGTAAAGGTCCGCCCCTTGAGTAAAGCAGGCTGAAATACATGTTCCTCTACCACCTGCATGTTTGTTTGGCTTTGTCTATAGAGAAACTGTGCTTGGTTAGAAACAGACAAAACTCAAACCAGGAGCTGGCTCTGGATCCAGCTTTTTTGGGGAGTATACAAATACACTGCTGTGCTGCTGCCCAGTGAGGAAAGCAGGAAGTAGGGAATCTTGCTATGGAAAGGAGGTTTATATCTATAGTATCTGATATCAAGCCCATGTCTATCACCATGTGATTGCTGAGTGTAGCATACTTTTTACATCCTTAACCCAGACTATATCAATGAGTGCACTGCTTTAGGAAAAATTAAATGTGGTTTTCCTGTTAAATATCATGGAGGAAAAAATATTTGTAGTAAAAATCCTGAGAAACTTTTTGTTGTCTTGTTTCCTTAATTATCTTCCTTAGATGACAAGAGATATAGTATACAAAAAATTGAAAAAGTAAGTCTTTATAAAAAACCCTTACGCTTAATTTTAATTATCAGCAGAAAATACATATGAAGAGATGCAATAGATTCACTCACACGGAGGCTACCAGAGAAATCTTGCCTGCTGCCATTCTTTTTCCTCTATAATTACACTAAGCAAAGATATAAGTTATTAATTCTATTATTGCATATTTCAGAAGCAGCATGTTTGGAGACAATTGGTAAGGACTGAATCAGTTCTTTGTGCATACACAGAGGATTATGTGTTTCCTGCTCCAAAGACTTTGTAGCATTGTGCACTCTGCACAGTGCACACTATATGTTAGCAGATTCAGTCCCAGAAGAAAGGTTCTTGCTTTCTCATGGAATCAGCTGCAGTATCTGGGTTTTGGCTGGGCTTTACATTCCTGCAGGCTCTACTCTGGATTGAGCAGTGCCACAGCAGGAGCCACCTGCTCTGTGACCTCCTCCCTATACTCTGCAGGGGTTGACTAATTACAGGGGCTGGCAGGTACACAGCCCTCTTTCCAAGGCAAGCTTTCCCTTCATTTTGCTCCTGCCAAAAATAGTCTGAGCGCAAAGAGCACCAGAGGTCGTCTCCACTTGGAAATCTTAATGTTTTCTTCTGCCTTCCTCCTCAATTTCAGGCATTTATATTCTGGATGAACTTCACTTAGATGCCCTACAAATGACTGTAATAACAACCATAATAATTATAGATGAGGAACAGGAAGATCTGTTTAACTGCAGACACAATATACTCTTAATCCAATGCCCTCAGCCTGTCACAGCATTAACCGTTGCTTTTGCCCTCTGTATACAAATGCCATAAAATGTCACTTGGAAGAAGATGCACTGGCACCTTGTCTGATGCCAGTACCTCTACTGGAAAATATTTTCCACAACAGAACTGCCTTTAGGCTTCTCATCAAAACCTAGGTTTAGGGCTTTAGCCAAGAGGTCTGAGGAATAGACAGAAGGAGCCTGGGAGAGGGCAGAAAGAGCTAAGCAGTCAAAGGTGATATACAAGCAATGGCTTGGTGTAGCACTGACCTGACTGACAGTTCACCAGAACCTGGAGGGAAGGAAGTGCAGGTTTGAAGTTCAGCCAATATTTCAGTGGGACTTTGAGAGGAACCAAGAGATTCTCCTCCTCCCAGCCTTACCAGCTCCTCTTCACTCCACCTCTCCCTGGCCATTGCCACAGGCGAAGGACTGGCTGAGGCACACACCGGTAGGGAGCTCTGAAGACCACAACTTACTGCTCCTGCAGCCCAGGCTGTGACACAAGCAGAGCAGTGACTGCTGCTAGTCCCTTGCTCACAGGGGGAGCTGCCACCTACACATACTAGTCCTTCCATCAGCAGAGGCCCCTGCACATGGGAGGGAGATCTTGGTTATAGAGGAATATGCTGTTCTGTCAAAACCCATTGCTTCTAATATAAGCAGAGCAGGCAACCTGCCCTCCAGGTAGCAGCCCACTGCTTATGCATGCAGCCAGCCATGGTCTGTAACAGGGAATATTCCTCTCCGTTGATTTTTCTGCTGTGATTCTGCCTGTGTGCACCAGATTGCAAACTTGTTTTGAATTCTCTTATGCCCATACCCTGCTTATGGGGCAGACTTTGGGTGCACTGGTTTAAGCTGGGTGTCACTCTGCTGACTGCTGTCCTAGGAGCAAATTTTCAGAGGTTTATTCACAACAAAACCTAAGGCGCTGTGTTACATCATTGGAGCTCTACCCACTCTTGCCAACTGCTCACGTGTGCAGCTCCCTTGCCTTCAACACTCAGAAGCCCTTCTCTTTCAAAGTTGTTTGGCATTTTTCCATCATCTCCCCCCATTTGACTAGTGCTTGCCTACTGCAGTCAAACCATAAGCATTTCCCAAGCCACATTTACCTCTTTTCTTTTTGCTCTCTGCAGACTTTCTTGTTGAATTTCTATGGAAGAGCAATTCCTTCAGTCCAGCCTGTCCTAAGTTGTCATCAGCTCTTCCCATTTGCTCCCCATCCTCACTGAATCTGAGTTACATAGAAAATGCAGATAGATAGCTTCATGGGGAACATTTTAATAATGATATTTGGCTTTTGTGGATCATTTAAAGCAAGTCCCTTGCATCATTATCAGGCCAAAGTATTTTTCCCTGATGTTTAGTGGTGGGTCCCAGCTTTTGTGTGCTTCTGCTATCATATCTCAAGTCCTGTCAGAGCCTGAGGCCATGCATCTCTTTACAGCATTTTTACAAGAATCGCTCCCATTGCTAAGCCATCCCCCCATGTGGGAAGTGGGAATCAGGGGTACCAAAACAGAGAGGACAAGTAATAAGAGAAAACAGGTTTGAAAGTGGATCTGGTAGTCTTTTGGAAATTGTCCCTTATCTGCCCACAGATATATTCAAGGAAGCATTCACAGCTTTGAGCAATTTTCTTTTTAATTTCATCTTTGTATCTTCAAATGTTTTTTTCTAATACCTTTCCACTCAGAAGACATGCTTCTAGCTTAACCAACGTGTTAAATACAGTCTTGCTATTTTGGACCCAGGTGATGGACTGAAATCTTGCTCACTAATTGCATTCAAAGACACAGAGTTGACATGTTTGTTTATATGAATACACATCACCCCGATTTTAATAATGGACACAGTTGGTAGTTAAGCATCCTGGCCACATGTAATTTTGGCTTAAAATCCCAATTTGAAAGTCAAGTAATATTATCACTGACAGCAAGTCCAAAACAGTGATCACAAAATGCCAAGGGCTTTTAGGTGCTGTTAAAGCAGCTGTAACTCTCTGGCATTTAGAGAGAAAAAAAAACAACAAAACGGATGACTTGGTAGCTGAACATTCATTAAGCAAAATAACAAACACAGGCAAAACAAAATAGATTATTTTATCTTTAGGGATTGTAGTGGGTCTGTCTGANAGGTGAACAAAAGATGCATGAACATTAGCTATTCCGCACATGCTGGATAGAGAAGTCAATGGTGCAACAAAGCACAGGCAGGTGAATGTGCTTCTCTTGCAAAACAGGAGATATATCTGGCAAGTCTGTCAAGGAAAATTAAGAAATATCATTGTAAAAAGCAGGTGAATTCACTAGAAAAAGGGAAACAATAAGCATGTCAACTCCTAAATTGCATTCTTCTGCAAAGAAACATGATATAGCTCAAGGATTAGCCCGGAGAATAGTGGTCTAACAATGGCCACTGACATGAGCTGCTGTTGCTGCAGCAGCCAGTGCTGCCAGGAGAAGGTTGAGCATCCTGGGCAGCACATGAAGTGTGGAGCTGCTGCCAGGCCTTTGAGCACGAGAGGGCAGTGGCCGGCTGTGCAAGAAGCAGAAAGAACTTACTTGATAAGCCTTATCAGGAACAAATGTTTCAGCAAATTCAAGTCAAGCACCTTGCTGATAAAATTAAGGCAGAACAGATAGAAGAAAAATCCAAGGAGCATACATTTTATTTTCTTTCAGTCTCTCAAGTGTTCCAAGTTTGTTTTGTTTTGGGGTTTTTTGTTGTTCTTGTGTTTGTTTTTTTTAAAGTGCATAAAAAGTGACAGCCAAGGAACAAAAAAAAGAGGCACTTGCTGAAAGGACTGTAACACCAGTGCTCCCACTGCCTCTAAGATGTTCAAGATAGCTATCAACGATGGGGCCAAAGCTCCAATAAGACACAAACACAGTGGTGCCAAGGACCATCACAGATTTCATGGGGTTCAAGTGGGGAGTGTTAGTTCAGACAGGCAAGTTGTGATCCCAGGCATTCCCTGATAACTTAGTATCTTCTCCTGTAGGGCCCTTGCCCTGAAAGATTCTCTGGAACATTACCTCCCTGTCTCATTGACAGCACTTAGCAGCTGCTTACATCCCACCAAAACTGGGTGTCCCACCAATACTCAGGGACATGGGCAGACCTCAGCTTGTCAGGGGTTTGTTCTTCAGGGAATTTAGTCACTGATCTTGTGGCCTCAGCAAGAGACTGAAGATTTGCTTACAGGGACTAAGAGGTATCCCTGGAAAACTGTATATCCTGTCCTATACTGTTTTTGCTCTGAGGAAAGTTCTCTGCAATACTGCTCCTCTATCTCAAGCTCATGAAAGCATTTGAAGGATTGCCTTCCCCTGATTGACTGTTTGAAAAGGGTGTTTTCAGACTCCTATGGTAATTTGCAGAACTCAGTAGGAAAGGAGACCTTCAGAGCCCAGAGTGGGAGCAGAAAAGCATGAAGAATCTGAAGGCAATGAGGTAGATTTAGAGTTTGTTAGAAGCTTCTAAGGAAAAAAAGGGCCCAGCTTGAATACACATTTTGCATCCAGCTACCATTTTTGTAAGTTGCCTGCTACTCATGAAGCCTTTTTGCCTGGACAGAGATTTCTCCAGAATGATAATTCATTTTCAGCAGGGCTCTGCAGGAGCCCTGATAAAGGCCGCCAGTGGGATGCATCAGCCCTGGCCCTTCCTTCAGGATTTTCCAGGCACCAGCACCACGGTGGCAACTGTGATACCAATCACTTTTTCATTCTTTCCAGCAGAAGGAAGATTGTGATTGATTGAGCTTCACTATCATTCATTTCTGTCTGAGATTCAGTGCCAGCATATGAACCCACTAAGCCCCCAGTATTCCTGTAGCTCATGATTCACAAATAGGAGAACACAGCATGCAGCATGTTGTCTGTACCAAGACTGCGACACTAAGGAAATACTCCATCTCTGAGTCTCCTTTAGAGGCCTCTGAAAGCAGCCCTGCAGAGTATGCTGTTAAAGTAATGTGCTGTAAGACCTGGATTTCACATCTAACATCACCTACATAAAAAAAAATACCCACAAAACCAAAACAGGGACTTGAAGCAAATAGTCAAAGTCTAGCTCTTCTGCATTTCACTTCCTTCTTGGAGGCACAGGTCAAAATCAGCCCAGCAACACTCAAAGCAATGCTCACAGCACAGCTGAAGTAGTACCACTTAAGAAAAACAACCAATTTAAAGATACAAAGCACCATAATGTGGGCTCCCATACTTCCTGTGGAGGCATGAGGAGCCTTGCAATGGCTTTAAACAGGTTAAAGGCATCTCCACTATGAGCTTAAGATATGATCTGTCTTCTCTAAGGCCAAAGACATAATAACTAGAAAGTTGAAGGTCAGTTATTTGAGCAGATCTCTCAGCTACAGAAACATAGAAAAGCAGTTTCCCTGCCCTGTCCCAGTGGAGAGTTTCACAGGTATACCTCTGAGAAATGGCTGCAAAGCACAGCTAGCAACTTGACTGGTTTCCCAGGCCTTGCTAATCAGGTAATAGGGATTCAAGGCTGTTGAGAATGAATGCCATCTGCTTGGAAAATTATTTGAAGTCAACACTTCTGCATGCAAGTAACTGGCATTATGATATACTAAGTACATCTGTATGATGCATAGGTGGGAATCTGTAAGGCCTCTCCCCTTCATTTCCATAAAATTTATGCTCCAAACAACTTTACAGCTTTATATGAAGTTGCAGAGTGGTATCTGCAGATATCAATTCATCCCTGGACAACAGATACTCCAGGCATCACTAAGGAAGGGTGCTAAAGTTCTCTCCACACACTCAGACACACACAAGGCTCCTTAAATCAAAGCTTTCAAATCACATTGAACTTGTCCTGGAAGAAGTTAAACATGAGCAAGGACTGGAAAAACTTGACATAAAACATAACTCCAAAAATGTTTCAGAAATGAAAAGAGTACAAAGGAGACTGAAGAGAGTGCATGAGTCAGAACTGAGTTTCCTGTAATTTCAGGAACTAATGAAGCAACCACCATGCACAGCATTGCTGGCTCTCACTGTGCTTTGATGATGCTTGCAATATTGTGATAAGATTAGTGATGTAGGACAAGCAGAACTATTGCTATTCACTGCAGTGATGTCAAGGGTTCATCTCCTAATGCTTTGCCCACTGAACCCTTATAATTAGGGAGTTAATTCTTTCCTTCACTTTTGCGCTTTCTTGATACATAGAAAGTAGCTGTATGCATGAGCTACTTGGCATAACAGTAGCTCATGACTTGGTGCCAGTTACCTGCTTAAGCATTTGGAGTTGGCAGTACCCATGACTGAATTGTCAGATGCAGATCCATGAAGGACCATGAAAGCAAGAACAGTTTGCTTACAATGGCAATCAGGAGGCCTCAGGGTGCTTACTGTATGTGGTGGAAAGTTTTAACTTGGAGAATTCTGTGGCCTTTTTTCACATAGAAGTATCACAACCAAAGAGGGAACCAATATTAAGCTCTACTGTCAGTGACCAATGCCTTTGAGGACAACAGCCATCCACCCACAGAGGAGGATTCCTTTCTTCATCTACAACTCAGGGGGAAACAATTTTATTATTGGGTTGACCTAAACAAAAAATAAAAATATTCAAAGACATGTATTCAGGCAGTTAGTTTCCTAAGTGAGCCAAAACCTCTGGTGGTGTAACATGGCAGTCCTCAAAGTCAGATTTCAAAAAAAAATCATATAGTGCCAGTTTCCCAGCTCAGACTGAGAACCACAAATTGGCTAGACCACCAGAAGTGCTTTGCACATTTTATCTCCTATTGGGACAAAAATATTTTAAAATCTGTCTTTAACTCAATGAAACCACAACAGTTACATCTGCAAACAATTCAGCCCATAATATTTTCCTCCCTAGTCATGCTTATGCAAAGGAAAATATGCTACTTCTATAGCAACTACTTATCTGTGCTTCACATGTACTGATGCTCAACTATCTACAATACCTGAAAGTGCAGTTATTTAGCAGAGACTCAGAAGAAAAGTAAATCACTAAGCAGAACTGGTTTGGTTCTAACTCAAGCCAGAACACTGGGAGAAAGAAGCAACATGTTTTTGTGGGGTTTTTTGTTTGCTTATTTTTTTGTTCCAGAATAGAATTTAATTAGCTACAAAGACAAAGGCACTTCTAACCCCAAAATATAACTATTCTATAGTTTAAAAAGCAGATGGTTTCACTTTGAAATGAAACTTCTCTAGAAGCGATACCAGAAATCCTACTCATGCAAGTAGTTTTTGTTAGCAAAGGTAGCTATTCTTGAAGAAAGGACTAAAAAATGGAATTGAAAGGTGATTCAGAGCACACAAAAAATCTGTAAGTCTGCAGCTCAAAACAGGACACAGACTGGAAATCCTCAGCTCATGTGTTGGGCACAGTCAGTTCTGACTACAGAAACTGACAATTACGTTATTTAATAGCCTTTTGAGTCTCGGAAATTGGCAGCAAACCAAATATGTCAGCTATTTGGATAAAACTGTTCCTTATCCCTAGGGTATTGCTATTTATTTGCCCCAACTCTATTAATTCCATCTTAACCAGGTATTCAGAAAATGTGTGATAGCAGAATTGATCAGTCAAAACATACCGAACATTCTTTTCCAGAAGATTGAGAAATAATTCAAGTAGTTCTTTTGCAACATCCTTTGGCTACACTGTCCCTCCCACTAGCTTTTTGTAAGTATAAAGAATTACATCTATTATTGTCTCACTGTAGTTTTTTTCTATGGGGTTTTTCAAAACATGCACATAGACTTTTACTTCATTTAGAGCAGGAAGTTACTTTTCTCCCCTTATAATAGAGCAACTCCCCACCCACTCCAAGAAAAGTCACAGCAAGGTACAATGACATCCAATGGTGAAACCGAAAACATGTCCCACTGCCAAAGCATATTTAAAGGTAAGCAGATGGAATTAAAAAAAAATAAAAATGGAAAGTCCAAACCAGAAGTGTACGAGAAGAAAACTACAAAGAACTACCGACAGCCTTCACACAGGTAGGAGTAGACCCATGTCTCTTGAGGGTTACTTTGGGCAGCTTAAGAGACTGAATTTCAGGCTATAATTAATCTGTAAGAACTTGACCTCCAAGTGTCTCATCAGATTTCATAGTCTCTGGATCTGTTTTGGTTTGCTTTCTATTGACCCTTGCTTGCTACAGAGGGGTCCCTCCACACATCCTTCTGAAGTCTGCCTGCTCTGTGGAGGGTGTTTGGTGCAGAGCTGCCAACTGTGCAGAGAGCACAACTGCTTGGAAACGCTCAGAAACTAAAGATGGTGCAAGATGAGCGGCACTATTGCCATGCATCCATATCATCTTTCCCACATTCAGAGGTGTCTTTCTGCTTCCTAGAAATCATGCAGGACCAGCAAATTGCAACACTGTGGCAAGAATACAGAACAACTACAAAATTCTACACCGATGTGGGCACCTGTTGTTTATTATCACATTAAAGTAACTGAATGATTTTACCATTAGGTGGCAACAGAGAATATTTTTAACATGAATATGAAGAACCACTGGAACAGTAATATGGAAGAGTCTTAAAGCAGATATAGCCACTAAATTAAAAACAGTCATCTTTGCTATGGACATGAGCACTTTACTTGACTGTAAGCAATAGCTTTACACACCTAATCAGGATGCAAGCTGCAGCTAAATCCATGATTTCTTTATCAGTAAGTTTTTTTCTCCTATTCTTAACCACGCACAAGAAGTATTTAATGTAAATTTGCCATGCAGTTTGATTTAACTGAGATGACAACTTTGTAGTGTTTTGTCTTACTGAAGAGAGAAATATATCTCTGCTCAGACAATTCAAAATGTAGGCTACTAAAAAAGATCCTTTCAAGGGTCCCTGAGCATATCTGGTATAATTCCAGGTCTATGAATAATTTACCAGCTAATGAACTTGTAGTGGGTCTGTCTGA